>VXAK01026334.1:126500-214331 GCA_013399435.1 Arenaria interpres
GCTGGTCTCCGGGCCCTGGGGCGGGCGGGCGGGCTGGCGGTCCCCCGTCCCGGTTTCCAAACTTCCCGTTCTAGAAACTCCGCCGCAGCCCTCAGTAATTGCTCCCGCGGGGAATTACCCTGACTATTAAAAATAAAAACCCAGCCCTCGCTACGAGTCTGACGTGGACTCCCAGCCCCCGGGTCCGGGCCGGTGTCAATCCCCTCAGCAAAGCCTGCTCCGAGCAGCCCCGGCCTCCCCCGCCCCAGGCCCGCCGAGCTCCTGCTCCTATCCCTGGGTTTCCCCTTCCATAAACATCATCCGGAGGCTTTTTGGAGCCCTCACACCTTCTCTGGATCAGGCAGGAGGCTGGAGCATGGGGAAAACAGCTATTCACAGCGTCTCTGAGAGCCTGGTGTCCTCATGGAGACTTTGAACATGGGTGTGGGGTGGGTTTGGGGTGGAACGCCTCAGGGGGCTGCCGGGCCATCCACTCCTGGGATTTTGGGATGGAGAGCTTCAACACCACGGTGGCTTTCCTTGGGGTTTTGGTTTGGTTTGGTTTGGTTTTGCCAAATCTCTCCTATATTTCACCTGCAGGCTCAGAGCTGCTCGGGGGATCTCACGTGGGGCGTTCAGCCTCTGGGGAATGGGCACAACCCCTCGCCACCAGCACGGCTCCGGCCCCGCACGCCAGTGGGGAGCACAGGCCGTCCAGGGTTCCCATCGCTGGAGCTTTGGGTTTTCCTTTCTCCGCCCAGACCAGATGCATATGCGAGTGGCTCAGGAATTAGAGCTATTTGGCTGGAAGGAATTTGCAGCAGATCCTTCGGAAGAAGTGGATGAGCAGGGTGAGGAGCAGAGAGAAGTGGCAGGAAGGAGCATGGAGCCTGGTGCGGGGCAAAGCTGCAGCGGGGGATCCCAGGAAGGGCTGGGGGTGTCAGGCAGCAGCTGAGGACAGGACTAAGCGTGTCTCCCATTTCCCTTGTGCTGAGGAAGCAGAACTTTCTATGGACTACCTACAGGAATGAAAACGTTTCCAAAGGAGCACCTGCCATTTCAATGCAACTTGGCATTTTTGGATGGGTTGCTCGGTTCAAAAAGGGAGGCAATAGGGCAAACCGTGGGGAAGGAAGCTCCTGGCGCGGAGCTGGAAATCATTTGGTCATCTCTGTTCATCTCTGCACACAAATCAGTTCATGCGCAACTCCTGGCGCTTGGATTTATATGAAAGTCTCCCTCTTAATTACCATTTCAGTGGGAGGTCTCGTACATCCTGTTTCACCGAAAAATAAGGGTGTTGACTCGCAAACGCAGGTAGATGAAAGGCGAAAAGCTGAACTGGTTACTCCCCAGCTGTTTTTCGCTTTGCAAGGACTGCCACTCCCGGGGCCGGGATGGCTGAGCTGCATGGCAAGCCGCCGTAGGCAGCAGAGTGAGGCCAACACCGCGTGGACTTTGGGATGCTTAAATACAGGCATCCAGCATGCCACATCCCCCGGGATTTACAGTTTTTCCTTGCTCAGCCAATAGGTCTGTTTGTGAATAGGACTGAGGAAGTCACCGTCCCCCTGTGCTGGGCACTGGTGAGGCCCCAACTCGAGGGATGGGTCCAGTTTTGGGCCTCTCATGCCAGGAAAGACCTGGAGGTGCTGGAGGGGGTCCAGAGAAGGGCAACGGAGCTGGTGAGGGGTCTGGAGCACAAGTCTTGTGAGAAGCAGCTGAGGGAGCTGGGGGTGTTCAGCCTGGAGAAAAGGAGGCTGAGGGGAGACCTTCTCGCTCTCTCCAGCTCCCTGAAAGGAGGGTGTAGCCAGGGGGGGTCGGTCTCTTCTCCCAAGGGACAGGCGATGGGACAAGAGGAAACAGCCTCAAGTTGCGCCAGGACAGGTTTGGGATGGAGATTGGGAAAAATTTCTTCACTTTAAGGTTTATTAAGCCTTGGAAGAGGCTGCCCAGGGCAGTGGGGGGGGCACCATCCCTGGAGGGATTTAAAAGATGAGTAGATGTGGTGCTTAGAGATATGGTTTAGTGATGGTTTTTGTTGCTGTTGGGTTGATGGTTGGACTCGATGATCTGAAAGTTCCCTTCCAACCTGGACAATTCTATGGTTCTAACAGGTCTCCATGAGATGCTCGGGCGGCATTCCCAGAGCAATGCCAGCCCCTTGGCAGCGCCAGGGCATTGCAACGGAGCAGCCTGAGGAATACTTTGCTTCCTTTGGAAAAACCACGCACCCAAGGAGCAGCATTGGGCACTGGCTGTGGTTGTCCCTCTGGGTTGCTCAGGCCTTGGGAAGGTGCAGCCACTGCACCCCAACACCCTCACACCCCGGGTCAGCACCTCCACGTCCGCTGCTTCGGGCTTCAGTCACAAAACGTCCATTTTTAGGCATACAGCATCTTTTAAAAGAAAAATAGAAACATCACACAGACAATATTATTCTAGAGACAAGCTCGTTGAAGACTTTAGTTTCATTTAGAACATGATTTCCATGGAAAATCTTTGAGGATCCCAGAGATGCCAGGTGGAGTGTGTCAGGGCTATAGCACTGAGTTATTATTTTTATCACACAATCATTTTTATCCAGGCCAGTGTTAGGAAGGAATTCCCCAAATCCACTGAATGCCTTTAACCCATGGAAGGAAAGATGGTATTTTTAACTTCCTCAGGAGACTGGAAAAAGCAGAAAGAACCATCTTTCATAGAGGATTTTTATTTGAAATAGAAACTCGGCTAGTCCCTAATCCTAAAATTACTTCCCTATGTTTAAACAGAAGTCTAATGATACTGTTGCTACTAGGGCATGTGTGTGCTTAAGGCAAAGCGTATCCCCGTGGGTGTTTCCAGAGCTGGAACCCGAGCAGGTAAATAAGAACAACTTAAGCTCAAAGCACTGCTTGAGATTCTTAAAACAATGCGGAGAATTTAGACAAAAAAACGGTCCGTTCTTTTCTAATTTAGAGGTCTTGCTACTGGTGACGTACTGGAAAGCTAATTTCCATCCTGGGTGATGTGCGCCTCCGTCCTCAGTCTGCTTTGGACATTGCTGGGCAGAACGAACTTCTGGAAGGGGAGAACACACAACCAACATCCGACAGATGTTTGTTCTATGCTGTGTCCCTACCAGCGTCCAGAAATATGCCAAACAATCCTCCTTCCTGGATTATTTGACACCTTTGCTTCCTGCCGAGACTGGTGTCCTCCCTCCCTGCCCTGCTTTCTGACTGCGGCAGGTTTTGGGCACATCTCCAGGATTTACAGGCCCAGGTCTGGCCTCCCTCAGGAGCCCCATGTCTCCGCAAAGCAGCGCGTCTCAGCATCTTTCTGGGTCAATTTTTTTTCTCCATAACTTCAAGTACCTAACAACACTGAGCCCGGGTTTAGAATTCAGTGTTTTCATGCAGGAGTTGCGTGTGTACAGGCACAGTCTGTGCTTCATGGCGATGAGGGGACACGTGAATAAAATCACAGAATCATCTAGGTTGGAAGGGACCTTCAAGATCATCTCGTCCAACCATGAACCCAACTCTGACAAAAAAAAACCCATCACTAAACCATGTCCCCCAGCACCATGTCAACCCGAAAATCCATGGGGATTTGGTTTCCATCTCAAATCCTGACTGTCTGTGGCTTTGGGCAGCCACGGTAACCCCCCTGCCCTCGCTCACCTTGCGAAGGGAAGAGACTTCATTGTCCCGTTTGCCATTTCAGAGGTGAGATCAGGTTTGATGTATAATGTGCTCTGACACCTTCAGAAGGAAGGTGTGAGGAAAAGGCAGAATTGCTCATGTAAAAAACTGGCTGCTTTCTTGCATGGGATCAAAACACAGAGAAGTGTAGGAATAAAAGAAAAATTATTCCACAATTAAATTACTTTATAGGAAACATTTCTATGGGAGAAGCTTGAAAGGAATCGGAATTTCAAGCCTCATGCTTAATGCTTGAGTTTCAAAGCTTTCTGAGATGTAATAAATGACAGTAAGATGAGGTTACAGTTGTTGCTTGAAGCACACTGTCCTCCAGGACTGCTCCCTTTATTTTGTCTCATATGTCAATAGGAAACGTTCTGAAACGAGGTGTTCTCCAGGGCGCCCCGCAGGGATCAGCACCAATATGAGCTTCATTGTCTCACCCACCATATATTTTAGTCCTGGACAGTTTAAAAAGTTAGCTAAATCAGGAATGGAAAGTCTGCTCCTTACTCACAAAAGGGGATTGCACAATAGTTGGTCGGACAGGCTGCTGCGAACCTGATGTCAGATCAGCAAAAATAGCCACCTCTGCAGCAAATGAGTCAAGATCCGAGCAGCAGAGCGGAAGATTTGCATTCCCTCCGACAGCCGCGCAGCCGCATGTGGACACGTGCTGGGAGCTGGGAAACTCCATAGAAAACCTCAATCCTCTTCAAACGTGAAGGGCTGAAGTAGAGGACTCAGGATGAGATCCATCTCAGATCGTCCTGCTGCAATCACGCTGGGAGCGAGACCCAGAGGCGCACAGGGACCTGCGCTCACCCGCTCCTTGCTTTCTCTCTGCCTTCCCCTCTCCTCCATCCCTCCCACTGGGAAGGAGCAGAGGCTGGGAAGGCAGAGCAGGATTTTCGCAACCGTGCCTTCCACCCTCCACGCAGGAGCTTGGCATGCCTTTCTCTTCCCTCAAGGAAAAGGAGGGCTCATTCACAAGCCTCTGCTAAAAAACAGACAGAAATCTGAGCCTCCCTTTTCCCCTTGAAGCAGGAACTTGTCTCCAAGATCTGTCCTCCCCCGCCTTGCTCACCACACCCTGAGATCAGAAATCGTCCCCGGGAAAACCACGTGCAGCAGGTTTTTGGGGAGCTGCCCTTTTACTTCTGGCTTGCTGGGAGCTTGCGATTCACCCGGTCGGATTCGCATCCCAGTTACACCAGTTCGTGTTGCAGAAGCACTTCTCACTTTTTGTAAGGGAAAAGGATTTAGCCATTAGGTAGCATAAAGGACAGATGAAACAGTTCTTAGTCATATTAGGATCAGAAGGTAATTCAAGCTGGAATGGACCTCAGATCATCTAGTTCAACCTGGCTAGGATTTTGTAGATTTAAAAAAATAAAGAGAATGGTGGAGGATTCGCATGGAGGCACTTGTGAAGGACACATTTCCCTGGGGATCTCTGCCTCGTCCAGAACTGGCCTTTACTCAGCACAACTGCAAGATTAGGTGGTCGGATGCCAGCAGGATGAGCACATCACGCATACCTCTGCCCATGGGAAAGATTCCCCTCCTCGCACTTTGGCTGTAGAGTTTATTTGTAGCCTGCTCTCTCATAGAATCTCAGAATCACAGAATGGTTTGAGTTGGAAGGGACCTTAAAGACCATCCAGTTCCAACCCCCTGCCCTGAGCAGGGACACCTCCCACCAGACCAGGTTGCTCCAAGCCCCCCTCCAACCCCTCCAGGGATGGGGCAGCCACAGCTTCTCTGGGCAACCTGGGCCAGGCTCTCACCACCCTCACACCAAAGAGTTTCTTCCCAATATCTCATCTCAATCTCCCCTCTTTCAGTTCAAAACCCTTCCCCCTCATCCTCTGGCTCCCCTCCCTGATCAAGAGTCCCTCCCCATCTCTCCTGGAGCCCCTTTAGGTATTAGAAGGCCACTATAAGGTCTCCCTGGAGCCTTCTCTTCTCCAGAATGAACCCCCCCAACTCTCTCAGCCTGTCCTCACAGCAGAGGGGCTCCAGCCCTCCCAGCATCTCCATGGCCTCCTCTGGCCCCATTCAAACAGGTCCATGTCCTTCTGCTGTTGGTGGCCCCAGAGTAGAGCAGAGGGGTAGAATCCCCCCCCTCGCCCTGCTGGCCACGCTGCTGGGGATGCAGCCCAGGGTGCAGGTGGTTTCTGGGCTGCCAGAACATGTTACTGGCTCATCCACCAACACCCCCAAGTCCTCCTCAGGGCTGATCTCAGTCCATTCTCTGCCCAGCCTGGATTTGTGCCTGGGATTGCCCTGACCCAGTTGCAGGACCTTGGACTTGGCCTGGTTGAAATTCATGAGGTTCACACGGGCCCACTTCTCCAGCCTGTCCAGGTCCTTCTGGATAGCGTCCCTGCCCTCCAGCGTGTCAACCACTTAATCTTCATTGCCCATTGACAAGGCTTGTGTATCAGTACCAGTACAGTACCAGCTCTGCCTACTCCGGCTGGAAACCCTATTTATCCCCTCACTGTCCTTCCCCTGTTCCTCTGCCCACATTCTGGAGCTCACAGAACATTTCCTAATTTGAACCAAATTAGAATGAGCTGGGCAAATCCACTGGGGTATTTCTTTTTGAGATTTTTCATATACAAAAGTGATGGCAAGGAACACAAGTCATCTGTGCGGTCCAGGGTTTGGACTGGCCACACGCTGGAGGTACTGGGCAGACATGGAGGGGCTGCCCCTGGAAGAGCTCGCTGTACCAAAGCCCCAGGGGGGCGAGCTGAGCTCTTGTCATGGCTGGGGCAGAGGGCAGGGGGAAGCTGCCCAGGGCCCATTTCTCACCACCCCACGGTGGCTGTTGGCCGGGCTGAAGGGACCAAATCCTTCCTCATGGGCCAAAACCTCCATCTGGGACCAATCACTCCTTTCTGGGAGAGATTTAACTAAAACCATCCATTTTTTATGCAATTAAAGGGTCAGCCAAGAAGAAACAGTGCTGAAAAGTGCCCATCTGGGCATAGCTGGCACCCTTGGTGGAAGCCTTGGCTGTGCCCGTTGGCCAAGGAGCAAAGGCATGGCAGATCTGGCTGTTCTCTGCAGGGCTGGGGACGATGCTGGGACCATGCCAGGGTGGGTGGGACACTAAGAATTGAGGGGATGCTTAGGCAAAGGCTGTACCAGACATTTCCCAGCCAACAGGATGCACTGCTGGAAGGGGATGGGACCTGCACTGGAGACCAGGCCTGTCCTCCTACATCCCAGCTCCACGCGCCTGCCTCCCACCCCTTCCTGCGGGCTTTTTGAACACCCTGATGTGCCACGGAGGAGAAAAGCCCTTCAGGGCCCACTATGAGGAGAAAATGACCAGAAACTGAGCTGAGGATGACATCCAACAGACCACAGGGGAGAAACCTTCCACCAAGAGCAGAGAGCTGCTGGGGTGCCTCATGAGCCGAGGGCCCGTTTTTAAAGATGAATAATGCATTTGGGAAGTCTCCTTGCCTTGTGAGGAGGTGTGAGTTCCTCGAGGTCCACCTGGGGAAGGCATGGATGTGCACAAGTGTGCTGGCAGGTTCCACCAAGACTGCCAGCGGTTTCCAGGGCTAGCAGCAACTTCAGCTTCTTCAGAGCTGACCCCACAAGAGCTCGTTCCTGCTTGGAAAACTGTGGAAAAGTATTCCCAAGCCCTGACTTGTCTTTGGACATGAGGCACACATACTGCCAACTCTCCTAGCCCTGTAAAACCCCCTTGTACTGCACCTTCTGACCTTCTCCAGTCCCCGGCAAGCGGCAAGCAACGGCACGCAGCATTTGCCCCAGCAATTTCAGCGTACCGGGGATTTTTCTGGCTTCAGCAGGAGCCTCCTGTTAGACTCTGTGCAGTCTTTAATTGGAGCTGATTTACGGCATTTTTATTGCTGCAGACAGCCAGCAGTTGGCACAGCAGGCAGTTTTAATATTACTTTTGCATTTTGTTATTGAATCACCAGCTTGGAAGGCAATTGCGGGGCTTTTTATAGCTGCCGCCTGCTCCTGAGCAGCCTGGCACCGCAGCCCCTCGCTGGTCTTTGAATAAATAGCTCTCACCAGCGGAGCCAGCAGGAGCCTCTTCGGTCGCCCATCAGTAGGCCCAAACTCCGGGGCATGAGCCTGACCCAGCAGGTCAGGGCGCCACTCATCCCTCTCAGCAACTCAGCCACATTTCAGCTGCTGCTCTGGGGCTCATTGGTGGCTTTTCTGTCCCATAAAGTTGGCCTTGAGCTGTTTGCCCAGAGGGTTTTGCTATGGACCCGCAGGTGTTTCTGCCAGGGTGCAAAGCACAGCTTCTGGAACAGGAGATGTGGTCCAGGCTGGACCTGCTGCATGCCTCAGGCATGTCCCGGTCACTCCCCAGCTCAGGACAGCACAGAGGCAGGGGCAGAGGACCATGTCCCAGCCACTCTCACCCTCCTGCGTGGAGCAGAGGCTGTGAGTGATCCAGTGGCTGTAGGACCTGTCCCTTCTGCTGCAGCTCACCCTTTCGATCCACGCTGATACATCACTTCTTGGTCTCGCAGGCATGAAGGATCTCTGTCCTGGTCCAGTTCATCTCCACGCAAGAGGCATGATAGTATGTCTAAAAGGGAGGAGGGTGGTTTCCTACCGCTATCAATTATCACACGCAGTTTGTTTTGTCATATTACATTCAAAGGGTCCAGTTGGTCTTTGCAAGCCTCCTCCACAGCTATTTATCTTTGACTTCAAAGCAGGAGGGTCAGGCCTCGTGGACACCAACTTCCTGAAGCTGGTTAAGGGCCAGCTGGAGAAACCCTCTGCCCTGAAAATCCAGCAGCTGAGCCCAGTGTATACAGGCTGGGAGATAAATTATTCCTGGGGGATGTTCCTCCAAAGGGAAGCAGTGATCCTCCTGTCACATCCGTATCGCAGCACGCCGGCTCCGTTGGGATACGCTGCACAGGGAGTTCCCATCACAGCCCTGGCAGCCGGGCTTGCCCTGGGATGTTAGCCCACAGCTACCATCTAATTCAATTTAATTCAATCCAATTTAATGATTGACTGAACCCTGCTGGTTTAATTAGGAAGCCAATACTCAGCTATCAGCTGGTCGTTCAGTTTGTAGCTCATGTTCCAACCCCTTCCCTGGGCTGGGGAGGGTGGACAGGGGGGATCGATCTCTGCTCAGTCCCAGTGAACGACTCCTTGGGGCGGGTGAGGATGAGCAGGGTCAGGAGCAGTTAACCCCTGGCACAGCCCACATGGCACGTTAACGTGGAGCCCAGCTCCATTGGCAGATGGGCACCAGTGCTTCCCATGATGCCAAGGACAAAAATGAGCTTGCACATCCCCGTTAGGTTCGGGCTTCTCACCCATTGGTGGAACTAGTGCTGGCCTGAGCACTGGGATCCCACCAGCAGCGTCTAGTCCCCTCCAGGTGCTGTGCTGGTATAGCTTGTCCCCAGGTCAGAGGTGATGGGGCAGAGTGACGATGTGGTGAAGGTGTCCCCAGCAGTGTGCCTGGGCTGGGTGGGGAAGGCTTCAGTCTCTCCTATACACCATGGGCAATCTCAGCGTCAGTGAAGGGCTAGAGCAGGGTGCTGAAGGCAATCACCAGTCCCAGCAGGGACAACTCAGCCATGGGATGAATTTTAACATACCTCCATCACTTGTCACACCCTGTGAATGGCACTTCTTTGAGCTCTGCAGGCAGAAAGTGTGGGCACTGCATGGAAAGTGTGGGAGACATCAACAGCAAAAAGCTTGAAGCTCTTGGGTACCACAGAAATGGCTCCCAGGGGTACAAAAATACCATTCCTACCTCATGACATCAGGAGTTGAAAGGGCAGAGCATCACGGTAAGCAGGGTACTTCCATCATGGTCAATGCTCCATTCCCATGAGCATCACCCTGTTCCCATGGTTATCTCCCCATTCTTCTGACCATTGCCCTGTTTCCATGGTCACCTCCACATTCCTGTGATAGTCACCCCTATTCCCACAAAGATGCTGCAAGGGCTGGAGCCCCTCTGCTGTGAGGACAGGCTGAGAGAGTTGGGGAGGTTCATTCTGGAAAAGAGCAGTGTCTGGGGAGACCTTAAAGCCCCTTCCAGTCCCTAAAGGGGCTCCAGGAGAGATGGGGGGGACTCTGGATCAGGGAGGGCCGCCAGAGGATGAGGGGGAAGGGTTTGACACTGAAAGAGGGGAGAGTGAGATGAGATATTTGGAAGAACTTCTTTGGTGGGAGGGTGGTGAGAGCCTGGCCCAGGTTGCCCAGAGAAGCTGTGGCTGCCCCATCCCTGGAGGGGTTCAAGGCCAGGTTGGAGGGGGCTTGGAGCAACCTGGTCTGGTGGGAGGTGTCCCTGCCCAGGGCAGGGCATGGGGCTGGATGATCTTTAAGGTGCCTTCCAACCCAAACCATTCTATGATTCTATGGTCATCTTCCCATTCCTGTGATCATTGCCCCATTCCCATGACCATCGTCCTGCTCCTGTGTGAACAGCGTTCCCATTTCCCACCTTGGTGTGGGTGCAGCCTGTCAGGGACATGGAGAAAACGGGGACTAACACATGTTCCTCCAGAATTGCTTCCAGCTCCCAGACACAGAGGAGGCCAAGCACCATGGCGATGATGATTGGTAGAGCCTTAGGATGGAGATAAAGGTGATTTGCAAATGATTCAATGATTTTGGTTTTAATTGCACTTGTGCCTTTTCTCAGCTGTTTAAGATGAATGAGATTGGTCTGAGCATCTGAAAAGGTTGTTTGTAAAACAAACAAACAGGGTATTAATTATCCTGGATGTTAACCTTGATCGTCTTTGACTTTGCTGGAGGGCACCGTAGGAAGGTCTGCTCTTGCTGAAGGATGAACCCTGTTGGGTTCAGTCAACCAGGCGCAGCTCCTGATGCAGTTATTCGTGTATCAGCAGAGGAGCAGTTGCAACCTTCACTTAACCATCCACAACCTGACTGAGGAGTGTCCACAGAGCCCAGTTGCATCAGGTAAATTAACCTATCTAGCAAATGAATTTAAGGCAATCTGGAAATGCAGCTGTGCAACCTCCACCCCCCACCCTCCCCACCTCCCCTGAAGGATCTTGGTGCTGAATATTTAACGGAGACTCCCTTCCTCCATGTATATTTACACCTTTGGGTCTAAAGAGTCTGAAATGAATCCTTGTCTCTTTTAATTTTTGTCATTAGTTTCTTTACTTCTTATTTCTTAGCTGTAGTTTTATAGGTATGTTGTTATTCAATCACCATCAGATCTCAGTGCTGAGCCGGAACTAAACGTGATTCTGGGGAATAATAAAATACCCCTTTTTTGCATTGTTTCCTACTTGAACAACCTCCGCAGGTGCTGCTGTACCTCCAGGGCAGAGAGTCAAGGGATTTTTCAATGTAAAATCCTGTGGAAATAAGCACGGGGTGGTTGTGCTCATACAGGGACTGTGTTTAAATAGTGCTGAGCGATGGTGGTGCAAGCACCACCAAAGGGGACGAAACAGAAGAGCGCAGAGGAGATGAGCAGAGCTTCAAGTTGAAGGAAATCCCCTAATTTCAGCCCTGCAGCAGAGGAATAAGGAGACCCCAGCAACAGATCCCAGGGCCACCGCAACCAGGGGACACTCTGGGCCCTGCTGCAGTAGCTGGGGGGATGTAGTGACCCTGGTGGGGGGGAACAAAGCCACTGTTTCAGGGTGTGTAAAACCCCTGCCACCCCCAGCTGGAGCACGCATGGGATAACCGTGTCACCAGCACATCTGTGCAATTATCAGGGCAGTTTCCATCGGCGGCAGCCTGTGCTGCAGGGGACGGGGCTATCGATGTACAACAGGAGATGCAGCCATTGCCGGGGGGAGGTGTTAATATACACATCCTTGTCAGGAATTTTATTTTTCCATAGGGCTCTTTCCCTTCCTTCCTCCTCCTCTCTTGAATTTAAATTTTCTGCCAGCCCTCACCCCCAGCCCAACGTCCGTCCACCCGGCCGCGGGACCTGTAACGAGTTAGGGCTGAATTCCTGCCAGCCCTTCTGGTAACGTTTAAAGAGGATGCTGGCGGCTCTCCAGACCCCGAGCGCTGACTGAGGAAAGAAAGGGAGTTAAGATATTGCAGGATGTCTGGGAGACAAACCCATTCAGGGTAATATGGCAGCCCACGGTAGCGAGGAAATCCATAAACAGCGAGTGGCTGAGGAGCTCTCTCGTAGCCAAAAGACCCCTTGACACCTAGGAGGGAGAACACAATTGATTTGTTTCTAGTCTTTAAAAATGCGCTTGCTTGAAGGCGTCTGGTGGAGGGAGAGATTTCAAATCTTCCCCTCTATTTCTTTTTTTTTTTTGGAGGGGGAGGAAACAACCGTTTTCTGGAAAGCCTGGTGTAGCCACAAACTAGCTGTGGCTGAGCTGGTCCTGTTCACTGGGAGATGGTTTCAGAGCTCCGTGTCCACAGCCCAAGTTTTCCAGCATGCCAGGAGAAGGGTGGAGGGCAACTGCTTTGCAGAGGGGTTGGGGCATGGACCCTTGACCACCCGAGTCTTAGGGAGCTAAGGAGAAACCAAGCAGATTTTTAGGAGAGCTGGTGAATGGCAGCGGTCTGGGTTCCTGCTTGGCCTCCTGCCTTGAAATCAGGGCTCCCGGGCTCGGCACCGCGGGGACCAGGTTGCGCTGGCAGTCACGGGGCTCAGGGAGATGGGGCATAAAGCAGCCCCGCGGACCCCCAGGGCACGCTACGGGAACAGACTGAGGCTGCATCTCTTCCTCTGGGGAGGAATCCGTGTTTATTTGGTGAGGACTCACCCTCCGTTAGAGCCCGTGGCCGCAATGTCTCTGAATCTGAAGCAGCGCACGCTTGTGTGGCCGCTGCAGCTCCTCGCCTGCCTTGCTTTCCCCTGCCTCTGCCATCCCGAAGGCATTTTTCCCTGCCTCCCGTGTGCTCCCGGCGCAGTGCAGGGGCTGCAGGGATGTGAGGGCAACGCAGCAGCACAATTCACCCTATCTCCATCTTCCCCACAAGAAAAGCTTTCCCTAGCTCAGGGAACCTGAGCACCTACCACACCTACCACAGGCTTCATGCATATCTCCTGAAGGAAGGAGCACGTAACCCCCTTTTTTTGTGCCCTATCAAAGATGCCCGCTATGCCATGCTCCCTGGACCGAGCATCTCCTCCTCCTCCCAGGCCGTGGGGACCCCGGGCAGGGGGGACACCAGAAAGCCCTTCCAGCTGCAGCACCTGGGTGCCCATGAGCTACCTTGGTGTCTCGCACCTCCTGCCCCAGCCTCTCCTCCCAGGAATGCTGCGAATGCAAAAGCTGACAGCTGCCCAAACCAGCTTTTACCCTTATATAGTATCTGCTTACACTCTTCCCTCCCCGAAAGCCGGGCTGGAAAAGCCTGATGACAGTGTGGGAAGATAAAGGGCCGCTGCCAGAGCGAGGATAAATATTTGTCATTTTCCATCATTTTGTAAGAGCAGGCATCAAGGATCACAGGCAACCTGCAATTAAACCAGATTCCAATCTGATTAAGTGCTGTGTGGCTCTGCCAGCTTAACCCCTCTGCGCCCACCCGCCGAGGCAGCTTGGTGCTACCAGCATCGCAGGGGTTAACGCTCCTGCATCCAGGGAGCAAACTGTCACCAGGGATTAATTGCAAGTCCCAAAGCTTCCTGGGGTGCTCCATCAGTAGCAAGGACTGGATGCAAACTGGGGGTGACAGCTGGAAGTGGGGAGGTGGCCTTGAGCGAAGCCCCCTTGCAGATGCACCGCTGGCTGGTGGCTTCCCCGCCGGTGCTGGGGACCTGCTGGACGTCACCCCTTCAGTCTGGACTGAGCCCTTTGCTCCTGGCATCACTTCTGGGGGTCCTGATGTTGGTAATGCCCCCTGCTAAACAGCTCAGCGGCAAAGCTGCACTTTCCCATGCACTCACCCCAACCCCTTGGCTCACCCCATGTCCCCGAGGGCTGGACACAAGCCTGGCAGCAAACCCCCCCAGCTCCCCCTGATCTTGGCAGCTCCTGTGCCCGGCCAGCCCCATGCCACTTCTCCAACCTCTCCAACACGGGCTGCTTGGCCCCAGTTCCCACTGGCTTTTACTGGGCTGGTCCCCACGTTGCCAACACTGCTGTGGTCAAATGTGTCCCTGCAGCAGAAACACTCCTCCCTGTGCCTGGCAGCATCCCTGGGGAAAGGTGATGGGAAAGGGCATGGATCCAGGCAGGCTGAAGCCGTGTGGTTTGGTCCTTGCAGGATGGTCCTCCCGCTGCCACCCCAGCCCCCCGAGCACCCACCTCCAGCTCTCTGACAACTCGGACAAGTAGTTCACATTTCCATCCTTCCCTTCATAGGCACAAAAAGTAAATTTCCCCCCTTTTTAGTCCCCCTGGGTCTCTGGTTTTCTAAAACATCCCCACTCCCACTTAAGAATAACCAAAACCTGCACATGTGGAGCCAGGCTGGACCACACAAAACAGTGCACGGGAGCTGTGTGCTGGTGTATTTGTTAATTCACAATCACATTCCCCCCCCCACTTTTCTCTGCGCTGCTGGTGGTGCTCCCTGTGCTCCGCCGTGACACAGGGGAACGATACCATCCAACCATTGTGGCTGGATGAGATATAACCCCCTTTTAAAGACATGTTTCGTTTCTCCCCTCCCTGGTCTCACTACAGGTGTTTTGTGCCTGATCTCTGCATTCCTGACATGCCTGAAATTCCCTGACGCTTAACCTCAGCTCCAAATTTCCTGGATTTATAACGTTCGGGTTTAGGTTAATAGCAATGACCTTCTGATATTATTCACCCCAAACTACTGATATCTGAGCCCCCCCATAACTCCAGCTTAATACCATTTTGTGCCTGTAACATACAAATTTGTTACGCCTGCCCAAGCTGCCTGGAGAGTTTTGGCTCTCTGTTTCTGTTCAAATTCATCTGATGGCCCAGGCCGAGGCGGCATGAAAAGGCTGACTTTAATCAGAAATCTCTCCCTCTCACACACCCATGCTCTGCAGCTTGTTGGGATGGGGATCTGGAATGCATCCGAGCATCCTCCAGCTGCCCCCCTGGGCACCCCGACCTCTCATCCCATGGCCACAAGCTCTCCCGCATCGGCAGCCTGTGCCTGCCGGGAACTCCTCGGAGGGAGGATGATTCTGCATCACTTGTGCCTTTCCCCAGGCGCCTGCCCGGCTCTCTCCCAGCCATCAGCTCTCTCCTTCCCAGCACTGAAGAAGGCCCTTCAATATTTTGAAGCTGCTGAGCTGTGGTGCGGAGCACTTCTGCCCTCAAGAGATAAAGGTCTGGGGGCCACATGGTGAGGAGGTGCAAAGCAGCACAGCTCCGGAGGGTCGGGGGGATGTGGCTATTTGCCAGCTGGAAAATCTGCTCGAAGACATTGTGTTTCCTGGTAGTGACTGCAGGGCAGGCGGGGAAAGGGTCGAAATGTGAAAGGCCCTTGAAGGCAAATACAGGGGTGTGTGTTTTACAGTGTGGTTCAGCTTCCATCCTGGTCCAGGCAGAAAAGGGGCCAGTGGCTCCTTGGTGGCTTGGTGTCCATGGGGATGGAGGACATGGAGTGGTATCATAGAATGCTTTGGGTTGGAAGGGACCTTAAAGCCCATCCAGTCCCTCCCCCTGCCCTGGGCAGGGACACTTCCCACCAGACCAGGTTGCTCCAAGCCCCCTCCAGCCTGGCCTTGAAGCCCTCCAGGGATGGGGCAGCCACAGCTTCTCTGGGCAACCTGGGCCAGGCTCTCACCACCCTCACAGCAAACAAGTTCTTCTTGAGATCTCATCTCAGTCTCCCCTCTTTCAGGTATAAGCGGTGGGGAAGGCTGCCCGCCTGGCATGGGAGCCAAACTGCATTTCAACCAGGGATGGGACCACATGGCTGAGTCCCAAATCAGGAGTAGCTGCCCTAGGCTCAGCTGGGCTGCCGGGGTGGGAAATCAAAGGGATGGAGCCCAGGGCTGAGTCACGGCACGGCGTTACCTGCCCCGCGCCCTACCCCTGCTCGCTCAGCGGTTTCCTATCAGCTCTGGCATCGCTTCGACTTTGAGGGAGCTGCTGGAGATAAACGGCACTTGGCAAGTCTGAGCAGCTGCCCTGCGCCGGCAATGCCTGCAGCTCAGCTTCCCCTGACCTGCTGGGGACAATCCCTGCTGAGCACATGCTGGAGAGTCGCAAGTGAGGAGGAGGTGTTGATGCACAGACCCAGATATCCTGTACAAGTCCCATCCTGGAGATGCGCAGCCACTGCACGGGAGCAGAGAAACAGGAGGAAGAGTTGTGGTATAACTTCCACTTTACACCTTTCCATTGCCACCATCGCCTGCGGGCAGGCCCATAAGGCCCCAGGTGAGCACTTTGCATATGACCAAAGGGCCTTCAAAGAGGTCCTAAGGGCTGGGAGACAGCTCGGGCCAGGGAGGGACAGGATTTACCCAAGGTGCTGCCTGTGGGCTGAGCTCTGCTCAACCTCAAAAACATCCCAGCCGATGTTGTTGCTTGGAACCAGGTGTTTCTGGTGCCTCTCACAGTCCACAGCCCCCTCCTCCTGCCTCCAAAATCCTTCCCTGGGACATGACCCCCTGTGCACACCCAGGACTGAGCTCTCAGCTGGGCAGCCCCTGCCTTGCCATGACCTTGGGGCTCACACAGACCCCGGGGCTGTGAAAATCCCATGTTCTACTGACCAACACCACTGGGGTCATCCAGGAGAAACCGTGATGCCAACTGTCCTGAGTCCCCGCAAGGCAATGCACAGAGATAGGTTGGTCTCTCCCCTCTCTCAACAAAATGCCCTTTGCAGGAACCAGCTGGAAAATGAGAATCAAGTGCAGCCTAAAGGCTTGGATAGCAACAATCCTTTTTATTTGAATTATTTGAATGCTTGTGGTTAGCGAGACCACCCTGGCAAGATGGGGTCCTGGATACCCCATGCCTGAGCCTCCTCTGTGCTCTCCTGGCGTTGTGGTGGCCACCAACCAGGAGCTATTGCCAGCCTTCCCCTGCTCGACCCCCCTGTGAACCACACACCCCATCTTCCTGACCGAGACCTGCAGCCTGTGCTCAGCTCCCGGGACAGGACCCCACTGTGGGGACCTGAGCACCGCCTGGCCAAGGCGGCTTTGACCTGGCCCAGGCTCTCAGCTGGTAGTCATGCTCTCCAGCCAGGAACATCTCATGCTCTGGTGAGTTCGTTGGCCGCCTCCAACAGCAGGGTATAGCAGAGCAGACAATTCTCAGCAGCCTGACGGTCCCACCGCGTCTGTCAGTGCTTCCCCCTCCCTCCCATGCCGTTATCCACCTTGGTGGCTCAGCACTCACCGCCTTGGTTTACAGCCACAAGGGGTCTTCTCCTTCCCAACAACCACAGTCTGCAGCCAAGTCTGAAATGTGAACCACTTGTCAGACAAAGCACGGATGACTGAACAGGGCTGATTTCATTTGCAGGCCTTCAAACAGGCTCTTGAGCTTTCCCAGTTCTGGCAGCGAGCAGTCCAAGTCACTGGGTTTGCATAGGGAGAGGACAGCAGAGGAGCGTGTTTCGCTCCAGTATCCCTCCAGTCCAACCTCTGCAGCTGCCCACACGCTCTGGAAGATGTCTTGTTGACATGGCCACCGAGGTGAAGCCAGGATCCCTGGATGTGGGTATTTTCACCTGTATGTTGCTATTTTCACCTTGTCCCCTTTGTGTTGTTTCTCTCCAGTAGGCATGTACCCTCTAGTTGTGCTGTGTCGCCAATTTCCGGAGCAGATCTGGCTGAGCTCCTGCATCTTGGGGTGGTCTTGAGTGCAAGAGAGATGGCCTCATGGGAAAGACGGCAGGGAGAGGGTCTTTTTGTTGAAACCTGGGACCTTTGCCCTTATTTTCTGCTGAATGGGAAAGAAAAGATGAATTAAAACTTGGATTCGTTGCTGCATTTGCTTGTCCTGTGACTGTCAGGCAGTGTAAGGGAAGCTCTGCAAACTCAAGGGCCGAGTCATCCCTTCTCCACCTTTGCTATCCCAAATCACTTTGTGCTTCTCCTCGCGGGGAGTGGGGATGAGCATGTCCTGCTTCCCGGCCATGATGGCTGCGTGGGGCTGATTGTGTCCAGATGTGATTTTTTTCCCTATAATGTATTACAGGTGACAGCCCTGTCTCTTGAGTAGCCCCTCTAAAGATTAAAGGGGGAAGGAGTGGTTTTCATGGGTGGTTCCCATTAGCCACGGTCACACACCAGCAGACAAAGCAAATAAATGAGGGATGAAAGAATCCATGTCCAACGCTCGCCCAGCATTTTGGCTTGTGCTTGGAGACCCACTTTGGTGGACCTGCACTGAAGCAAACACCCTGTCAGAGGTCCCTGCCACTGTGCAGGAGGTTCTCAGGGCAGGACACAGTGGTTTGGTTCACCCTATGCCAAGATCTTCATGGCTCTCCACAGCAGAGAAGTGGAGAACCTCCGAAACAGGGTATATATCGTGCCACCTACCTCTCAGCCCAGCAGTGAGCACTGCTGCTGGTGCCTGACCTGGGGTCCTTGCTCAGCCACCTTCTCAGGCGGACGCATGCAGATCTTGCCATGTGCTTTGTTGAGAGAAGGCAGGTCCAGGATGTTGGGTTCAGACCAAATGTCTGCTTTGCCCATCTCTTGTCTCCAACAATGGCCCAACTCCTCCAGAGCCCCTTGCTGAGGTTTTGGCAGGTCTTCTCATCTCTTTATTTACACCTTCCCCATTGGAGGTCCCACCATACTGTGGGACCATCTTCTCTGCCTCTTTGACCTTGGCCAAACTGCCCATCCCCAGAGGCAGGAGAAGGGAGCTCAGCCAGTCCCACTGACTGTGCAGCCTATTTCCATCTGTCTCCCATCCATCTCCAGGCAGAGCCTTTGAGGGTGCTACCGTGGGGGCTGTTTAGCTTGGGGTCCCCCCACCCTGGATCCCCAGTTTAAGTGTTTTCGTCATTTGACTTCCCTCTTTCTTTGTCATCCCCCATAATCACGTTATTTTCTCTTTCTTAAGCCCTCTTTTAGGGAAGAGAGGAGGATTTCATGGTTGCTGAAGGGGCTGACTCCAAGCCCTTGGGAGAAAGCCAATAGAAACAGTGGCCATAAGTGACCAGGGCTTATGGGATGAGCCACACTTTCCTTTGACCTATGTTTGGCTGCTGCTTGCTCCATCTGATGGCCCTTGGCTTTTGCAGTGGAGGAGGTGGTGAACAGCAGATCCTCTCCATTTTCAGGGGGACTTCTGAGTGCTCCAGACCCCTCAGCCACCTCCAGTCCATGCTGAATGGCTGCAATGGCATCGCTCCTGTTGCATGTCAGCTCAGAAAAGCTGAAGAAGAGAATAGCTAAAGCCAAGCCATCATTCGCCAAAACAGGGAAAAAGGTCTTCTAGACAAGTGGTGTTTGAGCAGGCCGGGCAAATAATGCCATCTACACCAACCCTGTAAGACAGGGTCTGTATATGTCCCTCCGTCCTTGTCCAGGGGATCCCTGCTGTTCCTCATCCTGCAGCCCTGCAAGCCAAACTCACTCCTCCATCACCTTTCATCCCCCAGATTAAGCACTGCCTCAAGCAGTGGCAGCTCTCAGGTGGAGAACCTTGACTTTCCATGGATCCAGGAGCTGCAGCCAGTTCTGCTGGGGCTGGGACGGAGGGGTGACACGCTGTCCTCCTCGCCTGTAGCCATCACCTTCGAAAGTGGCTTTCGGGCATGCAAATGGAGGCATCTAGAAGGAGCTTGATGAGAGTTTCCTAAACCTGCCCGTTGCCTCGCTCCCAGCCTAGCCTTACCAGGGTGCGTGGTGCTACCTGACCGGTTTCTATCCAGCTTGGCTGGTTTGGCCGTTGCCTTGCTGGTTGCTGGCGAGACAACTGTATTTTCTGGTTTTGCTTGCAGCAGCTTTAATGTGGGATGGGACTGCTGGCTGATCTGCTCCTACGTTGTAGCTCCAACACCACCTGGGACTGGGGGGGCTCCCGTGCACACACAGGGCTGTGGTTGTGCAGCCAGAGAGGACCAAGACCTTCTCACTAGTAACAACCACTGCTTGGGCACTGGGAACATCCCGGCACAGGTGGCCATATATCCACGTTATCCCCTACATGTGGTAGCCCTGGAAGACCTCCAGCAGCTCAACACTGCTCTTTCCCATGGCTGGGCATGGGATGCTCAACCCAAAGGCATGGAGGTGGGGACACAGCAGCAGAGCTCCTCAGACAGCCACGGGCTCTCTGGGCTGGCACAGTCAAAATATACTTGCCCTAATGCTGGGAAGGCAGAGCATTGGCCTCACCCCTGATAAGAGAGATCTCCCCGACCCTGGAAATGCTGCTCTGTGGGTTTAGGTTTAAGCTGGTGTCTTACTTGAAGTCATCTAGGGAATCTGTGACAAAGCCAGGAGTGGGATGCAGATCTCCTAAATCTCATTTGATATCTTCACCACCAGGCCTGCCTTCTGCCAAGTCATGTCTGGGGTCAGTGGCCTACGTAAAGAGCAAGAAACCGAGCCCAGGCATCCCGCCTCCACCTCCCCTCCATTTGTTTCCACCCAGGTTGGCTCTCTATAAATAAAGGATTAATTGAGGCTGTTACAGTTAACTGAAAAGGACCCTGCAGCATAAATTCATGATCCTAAACATAACCAGTTCCAGGTTAGTAATTAGTGCACTTCACTGTGCTTTGCAGGTGCATCCTGGGAGCTCCGAAACAAGTAAAAGATCAGCAAGAAAAATATCTGGAAGCAATGGCAGGGATTTCAGATAACTCTCTGGCATGCAAACTGAATTGGATTATTGCTGTTTGCCTTGTTAGGACTACTCCGTTACTGGAAAGCCTTTGGGAATTGTGGCAAAAATCCTCAAATTTCATCTCCTACCTCAGAAGTAAGGTCCCCCATAATTCCCAGATTGCGGGGCTGGCTGGACCCATTCCAACATGAGCATGGACAAGTCACTTCACTGTCCCATGACTCATTTTCTCCTTCTCTAAAATGGCAGCGGTGTTTCCGTGCCTTGGAGGGGTGATGAATATTTGCACAGAACTTTGGTGTTCTGGAATGAAGGGATAAAATCCCTGTGAAATGCTGTGGTCCTCCCCCTGCTCAGTGAGTCACGCTCAGGTCAGTGAACATGGGGGAGAAGAGCATTTTTAGCATCATTTGGGGCCAGCACTCGACACAGGATGGGAGTCAGGCCCGGGGAGGTGCTACATGCAGAACGTGATAAATCACAGCTTTCTCTGAATCCCCCCGGGGCGGGGGGAAACTTGAAACTGCTTTGTCCAAGCTTGTTAAGTTGTAATACATTAAGAAGGAACCAATTCATGTCTTCCAGGAGCTGAAACTCTTCCTTGAACAAAGAGACATCATGGGATGTGATGGGCCTTCCTGGACGCTAGGAGTTGGTGGCCTTTGGGCAGAGCCAGGGTCTGAAGGCTCTGTCGGGGTGACATTAGCAGCCCTGTTTTGGTGGGGAAGGTGGGTTCTTGGAAGTATTTTCTCTTTATTTCTGGTCTTTGCCCAGTGCTGTCTTTGTGCCTCTGCTCTCAGTACCCTCTCACTTCTCCAGAGTCCTGGTGGAGAGCATCCTGGCCTGATCAACCCTAGAGATGGACACTGGGACTGAGCCTTTGCTGGTCAAACCCAGTGTCCTTCTGCTGCTGCTGTGACAATGGCTATGGGCGCAGTGACCCCAGTGGTGCTCAGGGGCTGTGTGAGGAGTCCCTGTGTGGGTGTGAGAAGTGCCAAGGCAGGCACTTGCCCTGGACCTTGCCAGAAGGGGATGTCCATGTAGTGGTGGATCAAACCTTATACATTCTTTGCCCTCATTCTCCTCTCTTTCTCCCAGTCATCTTCCTGTGGTCTGTGATTTTCCAGCCATCGTCACCTGTGATTTCCCAGGAATTCATAGAATCATAGAATCACAGAAAAGTTTGGGTTGGAAGGCACCTTAAAGATCACCCAGTCCCACGCCCTGCCCTGGGCAGGGACACCTCGCACCTGACCAGGTTGCTCCAAGCCCCCTCCAACCTGGCCTTGAACCCCTCCAGGGATGGGGCAGCCACAGCTTCTCTGGGCAACCTGGGCCAGGCTCTCACCACCCTCACAGCAAAAAATTTCTTCCCTGGATCTCATCTCAATCTCCCCTCTTTCAGTTTAAAACCATTACTCTTCGTCCTATTTCTACAATTCCTCTCTCCCCGCCATGTCCTGTCCCTCCCCAGGCCTTGACAACCTGCTGTTTCAGGCATGTTCAAAATTAGGCAAAGCAGGTTCTGCCTGTGGCCATCAAAGTCCCTGCCTTGGAGGTGCATCTGGGACCTGCTGCCCAGGGACATGGCCTTATTTGGTGGCCCAGGAGCCACGCTGGCCCCACTCACAGCCGGGGCAGTGAAGATGGGTTTGGTTTCAGTGACTGCATCCTCCTGGCAGCCGGGGACGTGCGGAGGAAGACATGTTTGTTTTCCCATCTCCTTGCCCTGCAGCCCCCGGCAGATGTCTGGCTGATGGTGGGAGCACCGCTGTGCGCCTTTTGATGGGTGATTTCATCGCCGGGCGGGAAGGGTTTAGTCTGGGAATCTGTGCTTAGCCCCAGCCAGATCCCAGCGTGGGGCATTTCTAGGGGCAAAGGCTGCTCACGGGGACAGCCCCACTGCTGGCCCTGCTGCTGCCGAGGGGCAGAGGTACTGCTGGGGAAGGTCCAGCTGATCCACCGTGTTCCCAAGAGGTGCAGAGCAAGGTCTGGCTCTGCCCGATACCCTCTGCTCTGTGCTGGACATGGGACACGGAGATGTTGGGTCTGAGCCAGGTGAGTGGATGGGACAGACCATAGTGTTGTGGGGTATCCAGGAGTTTTTGGATGAGCCAGCTTGGCCCTGATGTTATGCTGTAGGGATGTCTGCATTGGTTACCACTGTCCCCAGGGAAGGGCTGGTGGGGTGCGTCTCCCAACAGGTCTGGGGTCTCACCAGACCTGAGCTACCAGGCTGTTCCTGCTGTGATTGTGGTGGAGAGATGTCCATGCATGCTGCCTCCCTCCTCACAGAGGACTGCATGGTGGAGAAACGGTATCCAGGGCCACTGGAGAGGCTCTACATCATAGTGATGCATCAGGGCAGAGCCATAGGACCAAAGCAGATCCTTGCCACAGCCCTGGGCTCTGAAACTGCTGAGCTTCCCATGGGATCAGAAGAAAATGAGCTAAGAAAATACATGGAGTGAAAGAGCGGAGCAGTTACAGCTCTGGAGGAGAAACTCGATGAGTGTGGAGAGAGGGTTTAACCACTGCTCCTCTCTGCGTATGCAAGTTATGGAGGCCAACAGGAAGGGAGAGGTGGAGGCAGCCTGATTTCAGCACTTAACACCCTTGATGACTTTTGTGTAACCCTGTGAAAGCCAACAACAAAGCTGCTGGAGAAGTCTCTCGTATCCTGCACTCAGCAGGCAAATGAGACCGGGGAAGGTGCTTTCAAAATGGAAGATGCAAGGAGGAGAAAACCAGAGTGGGGCTGAGAGCGTGGTAAGGAGACAAACTGAGTCGCCAGCACAAAACCGAACTGCAACAGAGACCAGGGGGGCAAAAATCCCAGAGCCCCAGAGCTGGCCTTGGGTGAGCACATGTGCCTGGTCCACACCAAACCCTCTGTGCCAGCCTGGGAGCTAGTGTGAACCCAAGGACTACAGGGAAGGAGACCCAAGGCAGAAATCTCTTCCATCTCTGAGCTGGGGCTTCCTGGGACACCACAAATGAAGCTGGTACAAATGGTGGGGAGTTACTCTGGACCATTCTGCTTTTCGGGGCTGTGTCAGCACAGGCAGCAGGTCCCTCTGGCTCAGGAAGTCCTTCATAGGAATGAGGTCAGCGGTGTCCTCCATGCCAAGGAGTTGAGCAAACTGAGCATAAAGGTAGATACAAACTGAAAAATATATACCTAAGAGTATTGTGTGAACAGTACCTGTAAGCAGGCAAAAAGTGCTAAGAGCAAATTTCACAGCAGCACATTTGTGAGCTGGAGGGCTAGGGCTGTAGAGGAGGCATTTGAAGACATCTTCCCTCTACTGGAGAAACACCCAGCTCTGTGCGAGGTAGAAGAGCCCAGTGGTGCCCCAGTCCAGCCCCATAGGGAGGGCTACGAGAAGAGCCAGGCGGCACATGGCCCTGGACACCCACGCGAGGGTGGAGGTGTGCGGTGATCACCGCGGGAAAGCAGCTGACACAATGCTCCACTCACACCCAGACCCAATGTCCTGGGTATGTAGGAGGAATATTTCCACTGCTTTCCAGGGGAAAAATTCTGGGGGAGGTGACTCGTGCCAAATATTTTTACGTTGTGTGCATTAGCAGGGCTCTGGCAGGTAGGCTTGGAAAAACAGGAGCAATCTCATGGCAATGAGCTCTCCCTTAGGATACGTTGACCTCACTGCCATCTGGGTGGTAGGCAGCACTGGGGGGTAGCACAGAAAAATAAAGCCATTTATAATGGGGTTTTTTGGCATTTCGTATTATACAGGTGATGTTTTGAGTTGGAAAGAGTAGAGGAACATGATTTATGCATCCAAGCCACTCTTTAACAGCCAGAGCTGCTGGATTAAGGCTCAGTCAAAAGAATGAAGACAACAGAATAAATCTTCTATAATGGAAATAATGTGCCTAAGTTAGAAGCTGTTGCAACAAGGTCTGAAAGATAAGGATGAGGGTATGGCAGCAGCCTCTGCTGATGACAGAGGAACACAAGAAACCTTTGAGTGTGCATGGTGTTGGAAACCACGTCCCCAGTCTAGAGGCTGGAATCACACAGATGTGCAACAGGCGTGAGGTTCAACCTCCCCACAAAGTATTAAGCCTGTCTCATTCCCCAGGAGATAAAAGACAAGCATAAAACTGCAAAGGGACACAAGGCTGGGGGGCACTTCCCTGGTCATGAAGACCTGCTAAGTGGAGCAGAGCCTCTGCTGGGACCCCCTTTAACTTTCCAGTGGGAATTTTCTCCATGGCAAGTTCATACCCTTTTGTTCTCCTGCAAGGGGGGGGCCAAACGCCTCCAGGAGCCGTCAGTCATTGAGACCCCAGGAGGACACGGATCCCCAACAGCATGGTTGAACCTGGAGGCCAACTTGGTGCTGGCGCCCCAAAATCCCCAGAGAAGGAGAAACCAACACAAATATTTCACGTCTTTATTTACAGGAAGGCAATATTAGTGAAGCCTGCTTGACAAAATGCCCCCGCAAGACTGCAGAAATACCTTTTCCATCTGCAAATGGGCTGTTAACAGGGGAAGATTTAGTGGTTTCAAATGCACTTCAAGAGCATTTGATAAAAGTGCGTGGGAGCAAAGTCCAGAGCTTGAACTAATACTTCTCTGCTGGATGAAAAACTCTCGTCTAGACTCCGGCAGGATGCAAACTGAGTGCCAGAACTACCGCTGGAGAGGAGGCTGCGGGGAGCTGCTACGTTATTAGCCCGGCACTGTTTGTTGTTTAGCAGGAGCTCTTTATACCCTGCAGGATCTTGTTTAAAGGTTGGTGATTCATAGGACAAAAATAAGGTCTATATAGTATCGCTTTGGCACTGGAAAATCTAAGATAAAGGCCAGAAATATTTTAAACTGGACTCCAGTGAACACAGAGATAGGGGAGGATGTTAGGGCTTATTGCATGTGCCAAAAATAGAGTACATCAAGGAAAATAGCCTGTAACAATGGTTCAGGAAAAGCTTATCTCCAGGAGCAAAGTAGCACAGGTTTCTTTATACTGCCTGCAAAAAAAAAAAAAAAAACAAAAACAAAAAGATGACCTTGTTCTATATCCCTATTCTCAAATGTCTACAACAGCCTGCCCAGATCCACCACAGCTACTAAGGATGCAAATGAAATGCATTGCTGGCAGATGTGGCTCACCTGGCTGAGCCGGGGCTGGGCCACCCGTCACGGCTAACACACCTAAGCAAACTGCAGTGAAAGGTGGAAATGGAAACACAGCGTCTAATCTTCATGAGTGGATGCAGAATGAGGAGCCAGGCTGCAGTTCTCAGGGTGAAACCACACGCTGGTACCAGCGGAGGCAGCTCCCATCGGCTGATGAAGGCTGTCAGAACCTGCAGGGAGCACGGAGGTGTGTGAACTGTCAATGAGAGCAAACCAAGAACTCGGTCTGATCTCAGTGAGGATTTGACACTGCTCTGTGAAACCATCTCTGGTCATATCTACCTGTGCAGGTGTCTGTCTGGAGGGTGTTGCAGGAGGAAGCCCGTGTTCACTTCTCTGGAGAGAAGACCCAGAAGAGATGACCAAGTCCCAAACCTGAGGGGAAGGGGCCACCAGTTCAGGCATTTCATCCAGGAAGGTCTTTGGCAGCACACACAACCAGTGGAGTAGCTCAGTGTTTGGGTGGGACAAGGTGGAATGGACAGACAGCTGTTGGGTGTGATGGGATGTGTTTAGATGGATGGAGAGCTGTTTGCTACGGTGAGAGGAGGGGGGGATGGCCAGAGAACCATTGAACATGGTGAGATAAGGCAGGGTGGACAGAGTGTTGGTGGACCACAGGAGGACTGGTGGCCTGGAGGGGCCAAGCAGGGCCCCATGGGCATTACCCAACAGTCCAGGGTTGATGTGACTGTGTTCACTGTTCCACGAGTGGTGTTCCTGAGCGGGGACGTGGGGAGCACTGCCTGCCAGCATCTCTAGCCGAGATGTGGCTCTTCTCATCACTCTAATCTTGCAGTGTGAAGCAAGATGGAAGAAACGCCCACGTGCCTGCTCAAGGGATGCTGCAATGCGAAATTCCAACATCCACCCAGACGGGTGCCGGCTGCCGGGTACCCACACCCTGAGCAGGACGGGCAGGGGCTCAGGGCCAGGGGTGAGGGAGCGTCAGCCTTCGGGATGTGCCAAAGCCAAGCTGCAGATGGATGGGCAGCTCAGCCCCAGCACTGGGGTGGATGGACCACAGCCAGGGTCTGTCTGGGACACTGTCTCCTGTCCAGTGCTGTGCAGAAGTGCGGGTTTTAACCTGCTTCTCTTTTATTGCTCCCGCTCAGCCAGATGAGCAAGTGAACACACTCCCCAGCCCAGCTCACGTGGATGTGCAAGGACTTTTTTTCCCCGTAGCGCAGGGTGGGATGGGGACAGCGAGCCCAGGAAAGCATCCATGGGGGCAATGCGAGATGGCCATGGGCACCAGGGCTGGAGTAACCAGCCTGGGGTTTCCTCCTCTGGGCTGGGGCAATGCTTAAGGAGGACCTGCTGCAATCAGGACACCACAAAAAACCTGGCGAGTGCAGTATCGTGAAGATTGTGTAAATATTTTGATTAGCTTCTCCTTGAATCTAGATGAAGGGGAGATTTTTATCACATTTACTGACAAAACAGCTGTTTCTTTTTTTTTTTTTTTTTTCCAGGAGGAAGGAGGAGGCTGACTAACTGCTAGAGGATTCCTGGAGTGATTTAATACCAGATGAAAGCAGCCAGAGAGGAGCTGCTGCTCCCCAGGAGCAAGTGGACAGCCACCAACAGCCAGGGTGTTGAACATGGTACAAGCTCACGGTTCCTGTTGGTCGGGACATGATATTTGATAGACTTGTCTCTCTGCTCAGAGCTGACACATGAAGACGGGGCAGCACAAGGTGCTGGAGAGTGTTTCCAGTGGCATGGGCAGCTCGTGGCCCTGGCAGCCTGGTGGGGAGGGCTGGCTCCGCAGCGGTTCACACGGTCCGTTTGAAGGGCTTTGGTTTAATCCCTGTGCGTTGTCTGGCGTGGTGTCCATCGTATTAACACAGCCCGTGAATAACTCAGCACTAGCCCACACCGGGGGGGAGATGGGCTTTCCAGCGGGGAGATGGGCTTCACACCAATGCAACTGCCCGGCAGGGAGGTGATTCCTCCGCTGCGGTCTGGACCCATCCCAACACGAGCCCTCCACGGCCGCTGTTGAACCAGAGGACATCCTCTCCTTGCCAGAAGTCCCTGGGGGAAGCTCAGCTGAGTCTACGGGCAGCAGGTGCCCAGATGAGCGGAGAAAGGCTGTGACTAATGAAGATGGGATGGGTGGCATTTCCATCAGTGGAGTTTGCCTGAGCGAAAGCCAACACAGGGAGCCTCTGTGGAGGTGGAGGAGACTGAAAACAGAGATGTTCACCCGCTGTCAGGGAGCAGGTCCAGAGCTGAGGTATCACCAGGGCCTGAATCGCTCTGGGGGTGGAGACACAGCCGCAATGTTTCACACCTCGTCTGCATCCCCAATGCTGGGGATTGCTAAATATTGCCTGAGGGGACTGCCGACAGCTCCTCACTCTGCAGTTAGCCGCCTCCACAGACAATGGGGATGGGGCTGGGATGGCACCAGGCCTGCAAAGCCCTGGGCGGGTGTTATCCCTCCGTCCATCCTGCCTGCCATCCAGGCATTTCTGCCAGGTCTCAGCAGAGTGTGACACCCTATGGACCCGGGTCACCTCCTGTGGCATCTCTTTCCTGTTATAAAATGGGCCATGGTCTTCCTCAGGTCATCTGATGGAGGGTTTTTGGTGCAGAGCACAGCACTAAGCACAACCAGGGATGACTTGTGCTTCACAGCTACAAGAACTTTGTTCCCTGCAAATAAATGACCCCCATGGGCTCCTTGGTCATGGGGGTTGTCCCAGCCATGGGGATGCTCAAGGGGAGCTTCACCCGCACAAAAATCTCCTCTTATAGTTAAAACATTTGCATAAAAGACTTCAGTGTACCTTTTGCTTTGAGCAGAAGAATGGAAATGATGAAAATATGGTTCAGGGCATGAAAAGGTGTCGGGGGCAAAAATGTGGAAGGTTTGGTAAGAGCCAAATAAAGAAATTAATCCATTTCCCCCAGAGAAGTGTTTTAAGGGGAAATTTGCTTCCACCTCAATCCAACAAAAGCACAGAGGCATCACTTCACATGCAAAGGTGGAGCAGGGCGGTGCGGTGTGTGTGGGATGGGGCTGATGGGGGAGCTGGAGACAGTCAGGAGTCGACTGTCCTGCAAGCAACACATGGTGTCTCCATCAGGACAGCGGTGGCCTTATCTCTGCTGGAAGAGTGCCCCAGAAAGGGATATCAGCACATGGAGTAAGTGGTGTGTGGGTTACAGCCTTGCTGGTAAATTAAATCGCTCCTGGGAAGGATCCTGGCCCATGGAATAGCCCCCGGCGCTGCTTTGGGGATCCTCTACCTGCTCTGCGGTGGAGTCCCTTCACGATGCAACCCTCTGAGACACAGCGCGGAGCTGAAACGTGTCACGGAGAGGAAGGCACCTCGGTGGCACCTGATGGCTCATGCAAAGCCCACCTTGGCCCTGCTGCTACTGCCGGTCTGGAAAGTCACTGCCCGGTGGCTGGGCTGCCGTAAACGCCGCGGCAACAGTTTGTGAAGGGCTATTACAGCCTCATGATCTGAAGTCCTGATTTATTACATGAGCCTAGGTTGTCAACAGATTGTTTGTGATGGAGGGCAGCTAACAATCTATTTTGCATGCTGATTAGACTTGGTTGTCAGTGAATGCCTGCACGATCGCTATCAGGAGAAATGCGTCATGGCTGGGATTGCTTCTCATGTCTTTGAGTCCTCAACCTCCCCCCCCCAAACCCACAAAATGCCGAGCTGCGGCAAGAAAACAAATAGCATTGTGGTGGGGCAATCGGCAAAGCCATCACTCACGTCAGGGGATGGGCACAGTGCCCCACCAGCAGCTCTCACATGAGGGAAAACATGGGAGGAGGGCACAAATGAGATTTTAAAATAGCCCTGTCCAGTGGGGGACTTTAAATGTCAGTGAGAAGTTCAGATTTTCTCCATACAATTTGCTGTGCCGGAGAGAGGCCTGTTTTGTCCTCTGGGGTTGATGCCCTGTGATGTTCCCATGCGGAGCAGTGATAATGAGGTTGTTTCATGTGAACTAACATGGATTCCCACTCTGTACCACTGCTCCATCGACAGGGTCTCTTCCTGAATCACCGTTGGTCAACAAGGGACCATTTTCAGCTCCAGCCAGTACGGTCCCCTTACCCCAGCTCCCAACTGACAAGGCACAGGGGTTGCTGAGAGTGGGAGATGATGGTGATGCTGGTGATACTGGGGCAGCTGGAGGATGGTCAGGGGCTCTCTGCTCTGCTGCGCTCTGGGTCACTCCTTCGCTCCTTGTCCCAGAGGGTCTCCAGCTCCATCAGCTCAGCAACCTCTTTCATGCCCTGCATGTTTGACAGCAACATGCTCTGGCAGCCCAGAAACCACCCGCACCCTGGGCTGCATCCCCAGCAGTGTGGCCAGCAGGGTGAGGGGGGGATTGTCCCCCTCTGCTCCACTCTGGGGAGACACCCCTGCAGTGCTGCCTCCAGCTCTGGGGCCACCAACAGCAGAAGGACATGGACCTGTTGGAATGGGTCCAGAGGAGGCCATGGAGGTGCTGGGAGGGCTGGAGCCCCTCTGCTGGGAGGACAGGCTGAGAGAGTTGGGGGGTACAGCCTGGAAAAGAGAAGGCTCCGGGGAGACCTTAGAGCCCCTTCCAGTCCCTAAAGGGGCTCCAGAAGAAATGGAGAGGGACTCTTGATCAGGGAGGGGAGCCAGAGGATGAGGGGGAAGGGTTTTGAACTGGAAGAGGGGAGATTGAGATGAGATGTGGGGAAGAACTTCTTTGCTGTGAGGGTGGTGAGAGCCCGGCCCAGGTTGCCCGGAGAAGCTGTGGCTGTCCCATCCCAGGAGGGGTTCAAGGCCAGGTTGGAGGGGGCTTGGAGCAACCTGGTGTGGTGGGAGGTGTCCCTGCCCAGGGCAGGGGGTGGCACTGGATGGTCTTTAAGGTCCCTTCCAACCCAAATCATTCTGTGATTCTATGATTCTTTGACTTACAGTAGAACGGGGCTTCCTGAAGCCTGGACTGCGCAGGGCCCTTGGTCACCTCATTCCCATTAAAATGAATGATTCCTAACTATCCTGGAGGTCTGGACTGGAGTCACAGAGGTGCTTTGGAAAGCCTGGGACCTTTCATCCACAGTTCAGGCACAGGTATATTTTCAGAGCTAATCAGTTCTGGCTGGCGCTTTCTCTCTGTCATATTGCATTTGCCTCTGGCTTAGCAGTCGCCTCAAGAGCGAGGACCTTGTTATCATTTTATAGAGCAAGTTAATTTAGTGCAGTAATTTCTGCAAGGAAAACATGCTTGGCCCTTGCTGTAAAGGTCAAATGTCCGGTTAGCTAATGGATGGACTCTGGCATTGTCCTTCAGGAGATCCCAACCCATTGCCTGGGAGCATCCCCCTCCATGGAAATGCCCCCAGAGCGGCCACATGTGGGAAGCCCCTGCATCTTCATCCCATGGGTCTATCGCTCTGTCCCACTACCCTGGGGACACAGCGATGGTGATGTGCTCCTGGGGGAAGGGTAGCAGGAACGTAGAGGTGTGCAGACGAGTCCGGCGCTTGGCCATGTTCCAGCCCCATCCCTACGGGCTGTCAAGCCCCGGATGCTGGCTCTGCTTCCCTTCCCTGCTGCTCCGCAGCCCCTTCCCAGACCTACAGCCTTCACATTCCTCCCCGGCTGCATCGTCCCGCAGGCATCTTTCCTGTGGCTGCCCTGTCCCTCCCCTGCACCCCCCGAGAAAAGAATGCAGCTTTGCAAAAGCAAGGCAGGAACAAAGCAGAAAAGAGCAGTTTTGTATTATTTTCTTTTCTGGGGCATTTTGAATTACTTAAGGAATGTGATCTAAACTATAAATACCCTCCTTCACGTATGATTTATGGCCTGTTTGTTCTGGACTGGTATGTGCTTAATCTCTAATTGTAAGCCCACCATCTGTTTTTATTGATCTGCTTGCCAGGAGAGTTATTGCTCTCCTTGGCCTTATATGGGAAAATTAGGTATGTGGTGAGCAAGCCAGCTCCAGGGCTGCTCTTACGTCAACCTTGGAGCTGCTCAGGAGCGCGCTTCCCAGCTCCGCTCCAGCCTCATGCTCCTGCCAGTCTCTATTTACCGTGTGAAACTTCAACTTCTGGGTCCACAAAGCCCCCTTATTTGCAGGAGCATTTGCCCATCTCAGCCTCCTCCTGCATCAATCCCCCTTCAGCCCCGAGAAGGGTTTTGCTCTTTAAAAAAAAACAAGGGAAGAAGAGGCTGGTGTGGCCTTGGTGTTTTTGGCTGTAAATCAGGCTGCCGCCAACTCTGCCTGGGTGCTTTCAATGGTGGGAGTGTCTCCATGAGAAAACAGGCTGGATTTATTCATTAAACCTAGGGGGATTCGGCTGCATTATTAACTGGCGAGATAATAGTGCTCGAGCCCAGCCCGTGCGTTCTGCTCCCAAGAACATTTGGAAGCTCAAAGGAAGCCTGTGGATCTGGAGAGGGAAGTGCATTTTATTTGCAGAGCCGGGCAGCAGAGAAAGGCAACAATGGTGCTGCAGGAGAGCCACCCCCAAAAGGGAAGGGGGTCTCTGTCCCCCTCCACCAGCTGATCCCAGCTGGGCCAGATGATCCCAGACTCTGCTGGACTGTGGGTGGGAGCCCCTGCTGGTGGGTGGGATGAGTCACCCTCCCTTGAGAGGGCATTTTGGACTTAAGGATAGATAAAAAGGGAAAAGAAAGTGGGATGGAGAGAGTGATTGATCCTTCCCTTCCCTTCCCTTCCCTTCCCTTCCCTTCCCTTCCCTTCCCTTCCCTTCCCTCATCTCAAAGGAAAAAACAGAGAGAATCCCCTTAAAACGTCCTGCTTATCCCCTGGGGTCTTTCCTTGGCCACCAGGCACCTCCGTGCCTCACTGCTCCCTCCAGGCAGACATACCCGTCTGGGCAGCAGATGCCTCCACATGACTTGGCAGCCGTGGCACTGACTGTCCAGGATGCCAAAGTCCAATGAGGCGGCTCTGTGGCCAGGGTTTGACACCCCTGACTTGGACAGGCTCCCTGGACATGTGCGTCAGCCCGTGGGGACCTGCTGGGTGCAGGGAGTGGGGCTGGAGCCGGCACAGCCTCCCAGGTTCAGAGGGGCACAGTCCCTGGACCACTTTCCAGTCCCCATACTGGAGGCCTGGGATGGTGCCACTGGGCTGGAGATGCCCTGTGCCTGGTGCTGCATAACATGGACCAGGGGAGGGAAGATTTTGGGCCAGGTTCATCCCAGCTCCAGCGCAGAGCTGCCAGGCAGGATGCCCTCCAGAGCACCCAACAGAGGTGAGGGCTTGGCTCTGCTTCTGCTTTGTCCCCCTGGGATCACCAAGCAGCCCGGGATGCACAGCTGGGGGTCTCCTCGGGGCACTCCCTGGTGCACTACAGGAATCCAAAGCTGTTGTGCCGCAGAGGAGGCCACCAAGATGATCAGGGGGTTGGAGCACCTCTCCAATGAGCACATGCTGAAAGGGTTCAGCCTGGAGAAGAGAAGGCTCCGGGGAGACCTTAGAGCCCCTTCCAGTCCCTAAAGGGGCTCCAGAAGAAATGGAGAGGGACTTTTTACAAGGGCACAGAGTGATAGGGGTAATGGCTTCAAAATGGAAGAGGGGAGATTTAGATTAGACATTAGGAAGAAATTCTTTGGTGTGAGGGTGGTGAGAGCCTGGCCCAGGTTGCCCAGAGAAGCTGTGGCTGCCCCATCCCTGGAGGGGTTCAAGGCCAGGTTGGAGGGGGCTTGGAGCAACCTGGTCTGGTGGGAGGTGTCCCTGCCCAGGGCAGGGGGTGGCACTGGATGATCTTTGAGGTCCCTTCCAATCCGAGCCATTATATGATTCTAAGTGGACGTGGTGATGTCCAGGATCCAGAACCCCAGTCCCCTGCCCTGTTTCTGCAGGGACACCCGGTTGACTGGAAGGGGTTAGTCAGACACCCCGCTGGGCTGGTGCTACTGGGATGGGAGCAGCACAGGGGTCACCTTGGCCAGAGTGGTCCCTTCCCATCCCACGGCGTCTGTGGGCTGAGCCCCTTCTTCCCCATGGGGTGAACCCACTGAGACCGGAGTCACACCAAGCCTCTGGTTCTACATTTATATATCAACCATGAAATGCCCCCTAAATACATTTTGCAGTTGGGAAGGAACTCTTGTAATTTTGCTCAGTCTCCCGCATCCTCCTGTGGTTATTAGTTTAAGCCATTCCCCTGATTTCAGGGCCCTGGTCTGGAGATCCCCGTTCCCAGACTGACTGATGCGTGCGATGACAGAATTTCTGCTGTTGGGCAAATTAATTTCCCATGGGATTGTGGCCTAATATATAAATATAAAACTGACACATTTTTACTCAGCTGAAAATAAAATAGCTCCAGCTCAAGTTTGCATGAGATAACGCTTCCAGGAGATAAGACGGCAGCTGGAGTGCAAATTGCCACGTGGATCCCATTTTTCCCACAGATCCCCAGCAATGTTTGCTGGCCGGGCTGCGCAGCATCAGCTTTTGATTAGCCAGCATGAACGCAGTGTTTGTGTTCTGCTTCGTCTCACCCCACACCTGCCTTTTCCCGGGCAGAGCAAATGGCTGGGCAAGCAGGAGCAGGGAGTTTCTCTGCCCGGTGTGTTCAGGATTCGCCGAGGGGATGTGCCCGGAGCCGCGGTGGTGCTGGGAGAGGCTGGTTCAGACCCCAGCCCTGATGCCTCCAAGGTGGGATTGCAGGAACCTGGCCCGGAGGAGGGCAGGGAGAGCCTTTCATGCAAGGGAAGGTGATGGATAGCTGCTCCTCGACGAGTGGCCAAGTCCCAACTGGGTCGAAGGGATGGCAGGTCTCCTTTCCCCTCCTCCAGCAAGGGAACCATTGAGAAAATTTGGGGAATGGGATTTCCATCCCCTCAGGCAGAATCCTGCTGGTGCTGAGAACAGGGCAGTTGGGGCCAAGGTCCTGGCTCCTGACCTGCTGCCCTCTGAGCTGGTCTAATCCAGCACCATCTCTATGGCCTCTTTGTGTACGAGTCCCAGCAAGCAGGAGGTTGTGAGCCCAGGCTGGCAGGGTGGCTCCGTGCTCTCCTCTCCTCTTCTGTATTTGGAAGTTGATCTCAGGGCCCTGGAGCCCTGGATCCGTTAGCGCATGCAGCAGACATGAGTGTGTTTGATCCAGAGATCCTGACCTCAGCCCTTATAAATAACCCAACCGGGGCCATGCAGAGTGCCTGAAACTGTTTGGTTCCTCTGCTCCCATAGCAGTTGTCATCCTCTCCTCTCCTCTTCTCTCCTCTCCTCTTCTCTCCTCTCCTCTTCTATCCTGAAGAATGTGCTTGGGGCTCTGCAGGCACCAAGGAGGAGAAGGCTGATGTGGCACAGATGGTGTGAGGGCTCGCATACCAGAGGGGGCTTACCTCCACGCTGTGTAACCCAGGCACTACCAGAGCCCCTTGGCCTGTTCTTGTGCCTGGGCAGAGCCCATCCCATCCTGTCCACCGCTCTCTATGGCCAGCATGGCAGGCTGCATCCCATACCTGGTGGCAGTGGAGACAGGCAGGGACACTGGCCCTGGAGCTGTTAAGTGTTTCCCCCTTCCAGGCTTTCCTTGGTGTCTGGAGAAAAATCTGCTTTGGCAGAGCCTGGCAATGCTCATGGCCTCCTGAGTCCTGTGGGGAATTAAATGCCTGGTCCTGTGGTGCCCCAGCAGACAAAGCTTTGCCTGGTTGCCAACCCTGTTTCCAGCCCCCTCTGCTCTCCTCCTGGCCAGGTCTAAGCTACCCTCATCTGCAAGCAGCCAAGGACCTTCACAGCCCTGGTCCCTCCAATGATAAGGCCAGAGCAGGAGCCCACACTGGAAAGCAGGTACCTGGACCACATAGACACACAGAGCAAATGAGATCCTTGTGGATCAGGCATGGGTGACCTTCAGAAAGGCAGACTGGGACCTGCAGTGAAGAAGGAGAAGCATGTCGTGGAGCTGCCTGCCCTTGGGAGATCCCAGGAAGCACTGGGCAGGCAAGAGGTCTCAAGGACATCCAGGCTGCCAGGAGGCTTGGGGTCAATGTCTTTGGATACTCTCAGGGCAAATTGACTTGTATTCATAGCTGAAGCTGTCTAGATTAGAGCAGGGTGTCTCAGGTGCCCGAGTGAGAGACCACCCCAACCAGAAACGCAGGTGGGAGAGCCTGGGGCAAAGTAAGAGCAAGAGCCTGCTCAGGAGGGATTCACATGGGATGGACGGAGCCAATGGGTCTGAAGCATGGGCCAAAACTGCTGCTGGAGGAATTCACCCGAGATTCACCTCTGGGTCTCCCTGTTGTATCAGTTGAGGTGGCGCAAGCTCCTGAGTCATGGGGTGTAGTCAGGCAGACACCCACATCCCTGAGTCGCTCCCATCCTGGCTGGATGCTCCTCATACCTCCAGCAGGGCTGGACCTGTGGTGGCCCGAGGAGGGTGAAGGGCTGGGGGCAGTACCCAGAGGCAGCCATTGATTATGAGCTCCATGTCGTTAACACGTGGGGCAGATCTTGTCATTGGGCTACAGGGCAGCAGGAGCCCTGGAGAAGGGCACCCCAGGGAGAAACGGGCCAAGCTGAAGCCCCAGTAGAAAGGGGACATGGGCTTGGGTGGCTACAGTGAGGCACAACCAGCTGGAGGAAGGGCAGATGCTCCATCTCGTGGTGTCTCCACCTCCGCATACCTTGCTGAGGGTGTGATTTTGTCATTAGAGAAGCTGCAAGCTCAATACAGGACCAAAATGATTATACGTGGGAGGTCAAACAAAGGGATTTATTGGCTTTTCCTGGTCCTAAACTCCCTGAATAAGAAACACACTCTGCCCCAAGGAGCTTAGAGTCTAAGTCATTACCGAATCCATATTTATTGTCATAAAGGCCCCAAATTATCTCTATTATTATTATTTTCGTGATATAAAGATACAGGATCCAGAAAAAAACTTGAGTAAGGGAGAATTACTTGTAAATGTTCGCAATAGATACCATTATCACAGAGGCTTAAACTAATCTGCTGTCTCTGTGCCGGCCTCTAGTCAGCTAGAATATGCTGACCACTTCCTAGCGCCCTCAACAGAGAGATAAAAATGTCAAAAATGTTTTATTCTTGCAAGAAAATCTGGGAAAGGAGAGAGAGAGAGACCCACACTTGGGCTGCCATGATGAGAAAGTCTTCAACGTGAGCTCAGCCCCTTTGCCGGACACTGAAAAGCCATATAAAATAAGATTAGGAAAAAAACCACATACCACCTCAAAAGGTGTGAGCAGGGTCCTGAAATGCAGCAGAGGAGATGAGCAGGGCTGTGAGCGGTGCGGCTGGTGGGACTGCAGGAGTCAAAGTGCTCTCTGTACACAGGTGTGGTACATGGGGGTCCCCACCTCGAGAGCTGCACCCCAGGAGGGAAGAAAAGGGCTTTCAGCCTGGAGCAGCAGTGCCTGGTATGGAGAGGAGCCCCAGCCCAGGCTCTAACACCACGGGGATAGGGGGAAAGTGTTGGTTTTGAGGAGCCATTCCTCAGGTGCCTTCACACATAAGTCACTCCGCTGTGTCTTCACCAGCCCAGGATCCTCCCTAGACTTAAGGCAAGTCAAAACTGCAGGGAAGAGGTGCTCAATCAAGTCTTGATCAAGACTTGAGTTGCTCATTTCTAGTCCAGGAGCAGGGTGGACGGAGGAGATCTGTAGGTCTGAGGTTATCAAAGCACAGGAGCTGAGATGTCTCCAGTGCTTCGTGAGGGACAACAGTAATTTTCAGACCAGGGTTCTCCAGCCTTCATGGCTTCCCTTTTGGGTTCAGATGCTGTGAGCACCTGAGGTAGCACCAATGGGTCAGGTGTGTGCTGGGGAAGTGGTGGGATGGGAGTGAGCAGCTCCTGGAAAATAATGCCAGACCTAGAAAGATTTGTCCTTTTTTCAGAGTGCTCCGCTTGCGAAGCACGTGCAAACTTAGAAAGAGCCCCAGGCAGCATTGCAAAATCTACCACATTTGGTACAGGTTTTGAACACTTCAAGCCCTCTTTAATGATACTGTCCAGGAAATGACAAAGCTTTTGAAAAACAAGCGGGCTGGATTCTGGCTTGGTCCATTGCAAATCGTTGCGCAGATTTTTTTTTTCGATTTTTTTTTCATGCGGCTTTGCTGAATCACTGCAAAAACATACAACATCCTGCCACAGCTTTTCTAATTCCTCTGACACTTCTGGCACGAAAATCGGATGCTGCAGCAGATTCCAGGGCTCAATTACACCCAGGTTTGCCCCACGCTGGAGGAATCTGGTTTTGATGGCACTGCTTCCAAGTTTATAGATGGCAGCGACAGTGGCATTTTAGAACAAGCACGTGGTACTTTCGCCCTGGGGCCATGTCCTCTATTTCATCTGTAGTGACCTCCTGAAACCGGTGGATGGACGCCACCAGGGAGGTTGCAGGATGAGGCCATTTTCACCCTGAAAAGCTGTGTCTAAAGACCTTATCCCCACGCAGAATCCACTGTTAATGGGGTGCCCGGTAGGAATAGATGGGGTTCAAGCCCTCTGTAGGCACCACCCTGGGTGTAAGGGCAGAGCAGGGACTTCTCAGAGCTAAGCAAACTGCACCAGGGAAAAGAAAACAAAACATTGGTGTTCTTCCAGTGGTTAATGAGTAAATATTAATCTGTTTTGAACTTTTGGTACAGGAGATGTTTTATGCAGTTATAGCTTTTCAAGCCGAGAATTGGGAGCCTTTCTCCTAAATCAAGGGCATACGCGAGAGGAGGTTAAACTTGAAAGAAATGCACATTCGATTTGTTTACTTCAGGCCAAAGGGAGAAGGGAGACCCAGGGAAAGAATCAGAGGCATCTCGAGAAATCCCTTTGTTCTAACCTGGGCCTGCAAACAGAAAAATGCAAGGTTTGGGATTATGTGGCGTTTTTGCGACAGCAAATCTTGCAGATCGGTGACAGGCACAGAGCCACGCTGGCACCTGACCAGCATTGGGGCTGATGTCTGAGCCCAGAGCAAAGTGCCAGGAGAAGAATCAGGGACAGGAGTCCTCCGGAGTCCAGGCGTGTTTGGATGTGGGATTTGGTTCGGAGGAGTCCTGCCTCCAAGGGAGGCAGCGGGAAACAGTGACTGCCTTCAAGGGGGCGGTGGGGGGACCCTGGTGGGACACAGGGGTGGGCTCAGGCAGGGAGATGCAGCATGGGAGCAATGAAATGCAGACCCAGCCGGGGGAAGATGAGCCAAACATCTGGTCCAGCATCCATTTCAGCTGCTCTGCAGCCTGTGAGTGGATTTGGACTCACCACAGAGCAACACCAGGGCTGCAGAGGCTTGTGAATTTCCCCAGACAAGGAGATGTGGTGGCACCAGCTCCTCACAAGGAGGAACATCAGACATGGTTGCAGCCTGCTGATGTGATGTCCCACCCAGGAGGGTGACAGGACAACTTGGCATCCCCTAGCAACCCCAAACCATTGCAAGTCCCTAATGTTTGCATGTGCTTTGCATTCCTCTTGCCTGGGGCACAGCAGAGGCACGGGGATGGGAACAAGGGCAACAAGTTCAGACCATGTCTTCTGCAGGGCTCTCCCCGCAAGGAGATCAAGGATCAAGGCTGCTGCTTCCTTTCAGCAACACAAGCTTGTCTGGCTGGCGGAGAGGGACCTCCCAACAGGGCAGAGACTACAGGACAGAATGGAATGGGACATCCTGGGGAAGCCAACCCACCTTAGCAGGAGCCAAGGGCCAAGAGCAGCTGGGGTACGGCCAGCAAGGGTCCCAGGAGGCTGAAGACTGGGCTAGAGAGGTCTCAGCCTCTGCTGCAGGGTCATTGGTAGTTCTTTAGAAGTTAAAATGAGAAATCATAGCATCATAGAATGGTTTGGGTTAGAAGGGACCTTAAAGACCATCCAGTCTCACCCCCTGCCCTGGGCAGGGACACCTCCCACCAGACCAGGTTGCTCAAAGACCCCTCCAACCTGACCTTGAACCCCTCCAGGGATGGGGCAGCCACAGCTTCTCTGGGGTGAGAAAAGCAGTGGCAGACCCTGCTGTGCAGAGGGCAGGGAGACTGCTCTAAGCCAGCCCTTGGGGGCTACACTCCCCTTCCTTCGAAGACCCTTGGAGGGTCACAGCACTGGGTCCTGCAGGGCTGTGTCCTGGCTGGAGGGCTCGACCCTCCTCAGATGTGATCAGCACTGCAGTAGAGCCAGGGAGCCATTGCACATCCCTGGGGATCCACAGCTCCAACACTATTTCTTTGCTCTTTTCCTGAAGATTTGACATTACGCTTTGTCCTTCTCCAATACATGTTAAAAAAAATCTATCTTTTCTGTTGTCCTGAAAATCGCTGGCACATCAGCAAAGAGTTGGGGTCAGGAGCGTTCAACTAAGCACTTGGGCTTACAAACCTGCGTGCAGAAAACCAGAGCTGCAAATGTGGGAATTTCTCCCTGGGAAACGGCTGGGAGGTGGCTGCCAGTTTCTATCAGCCATCAGCATCATCAGGATACTGATTTCCTCCAGGACCTTCACACATCAGCCTGGGTGAAGCAGCTCATTAAAAGCAACTAATTGCTGCAGTCAGTTGTGACATGAATTTTTCAAGGTTAATTTAGTTTAGCACCCAGAGTCCTCCCTTTATCTCCAAAGAAGGTGAACCGCACGCGCCGTGCAGTTGCTCCTCTGCTGCATGGCTCCTCCAGGGACAAACTGCCCAGGATCGAGAGTTCAGATGTGGAGCATGTTCAGGGACTGCTAAAAGGGCTTGCGCTGAGCTGTGATGGGGAAACCTGGCCCAGAGGATGGTACCACGCTGGCAGGGTGACCAACAGGCCAGCTCGGTTTGTGCTTGATGCAGGTACCAGCTTTGCTTTGTCTTGAGGTGAGCAGTTCCTTCAGAAGTCCCTTTAACCATTTACCTGAGGTTCCAGGAGCACTGGGGAAAGCAGAGTCTGAAAGGTGACGTGTTCAGTGAAACTTTCCTTTTCACCTCCCTTATCCCGTTTCCCCTTCACCATGAAATTTTCATAAGCAAATCTCCCTCTCTGACCGACTCCCAGATGGTATTATTGATAGCAGCAACTGTCTTTGGGGGGAAAAAAAGACATTTGCTGGAACTGTGACGGTGCTCCATGTTGGAATAATTTTTTACCCCCTTACAGAGTGAAAGCGAGACCTCAAACCAGGACAGTAAGGAAGAAGGCAAAAACAATGCTTTTTTTCTGGCATGGCATTTCCAGGGGGGTTGTGCCAGCATCTGCTGTCTCCTTGGTGAATGACCACACAAAACAGCCTGGGCAAGGGTTTCCGTATTGTGGGACACCAAAGGTGAGGCCCCTGCCCACTGGCCACAGAGGAGCAGTGGGGACCTCTGTCCATCTGTCCCCTCACCCTGCATTAACAACCATGTCCCCCGTGGAAGGAATCAGCTGCAGAGCCCAACCTTGCCCAGTTTGGGGTGTTCCAGGGCTGAGACTTGGTGCACCAGGAGCACCCTGAGCTCCACCATCCCCAGCCGGTCCCGGCGTGGGGCTGCCCCCCACCAGACCCCCGTGGCTGAGACGTACGTGGACCCGAGGTGCAAGGCTGGAGGGGAGCCTGTGGAGCTCCGCTGGTCCCATCTGAGCAAAGGCTGTCTTGGCGCCCACCATCAGGCGGGGAAGGGAAATGGGCTGTTTAATAAATGTATCCTGTGTTTACGGAGGACCCGCCAGCTATGACAATGCAGATGTTTCCTGTCTCCCTACATCTGCAACAGCCATTTACTGGCTGGAAGCTGTTCCTACCACGAGTCTGTGCGATGGGGCTCCGCTTCTGCCATCGCAGACAGCAACTGACCTCCAGCCAGCGGGGACGTGTCTGGGCAGTGACCGTCTCACCCTCTCCAGGGGTTGGTGCCCATCTGCGGCTGCTCTGGCGCTGCAGCTCCAGGGAGGAAAGCTGAGCTCAAAGGCTGGTGCAGGCTTGGCTGCCCTGTGGGATGACGCGAGCCCTCCCGGGGAGGGACGGGGCCATGCGGAGCCGGTGCAGGACGTGGTGCTCTGCAGGTAGGCAGGAAGATCCCACGTGTGAGCAGGATGGGAGGATGTGACCATATGTAGCGCCCGCCCTTGTTGAGTCTCTGTCCTTTCCTTGTCTGCCCCCCATGACTTGAACCCCTGGAGTTGAGTGTTGCCATGTCTTCTAGTTAAAGACCATGATTAGGAAGCAGATAAAAGCCAGGTTTAACCCCTTTTCTGTCTTGAGGACAACCTTCTGGCAAGGCTGGATGGAAACACTCCCTTCCTTTGCCTGGACAAGCCACTGTGCAGCAAAGACACCAAAGACCAGCTGTAAACGCAGAAGGCAAAGCTGTTGGGAAACTGAGGGAGGGCTTGGCTGTGGCCCAGCATCAAGGACACTTTGCTAAATGGGACTCTTGGGTGCTGGTCCCTTTTCTCTAGGATGAGTCATGGGAACAAATGCAACTGTTCTTCTAGTTTCAAGACCAGGATCTGGTCTGGGGCTGTGGTTCTGAGTAGCCAGATACACAACCATGGAGTCACAGCCCAAATCTCCAGGTGAGGTGGCATCAGTCTGGACTCTTTCACCCAAAGGCTGTTGGTGGGAAGCTCCCAGAGAGGATTCCATGCTGTACCACCTATGAGTCCTGGCATCTGGGAGGTTCACAGGCCACCAGAAATCAGTAGGAGAGACAAGTCCTCTTGACACTCCCCTGAGCAAGGCTGGTGCTCTCAAAATAGTCTCTGAGGTTCAGAGGCACTTCTGGAGGTCTCTGGTCCAAGCCCTGCTCCAAGCCATGCCAACATAGATCATTTAGCTGAGGACTGTGGTCAGGGTACCTCCAAACATGGAGATCCCTCAGCTTCCAAGGGGGTGTCTGGTAGCCACCTGTCTTCAAATCCCTAATGGGAGGGCATAGACACAACAGTGATGGTCCTTTTCAGAGATGCAGGTAAATTCTGATGAGGTTTAACAAAAAATCCCCCTCAGCGTGACACCCCTTCACCTTCTCCAGGCTGAAGAAACCCAGCTTTCTCAGCCTCTCCTCATATGTCCTGTGCTTCAGGTTCCCAACCATCTCAGAGCCTCTTCACTTGGCTCTCTCCAGTTTATCAGTGTCGTACTTGTATTGGGGGCCCCCAAATTGAACACAGTTAATTCAGAAGTGTCCCCACAAGTGTCATAAAGAAGGGGAACAATTAATTCCCTCTCTTGATGCTCTCCAGTCTTCCTCAATTACATGTGTGGAGTCTCTTGGGAACCACTAGAGTGCAGAGTACCAGGATGGGACCACAGCACACACCACTCAGGAGCCACCTTCTCTGAGGAAGGGCGTCAGGGATGGTTTGCTTTTAACCAGTTCAGCATCCGTGAGTCTCAACACTTTTCTCTAAATGGAGAAGTGTGAGAAGTCTTGCAGCAAAAAAGTCCTATTTTCATCCCAGTTTGCAATGAAAAGCCGGGCCAAATGAGCAGGACACCGAGTGGAATGGAAACACTGACTGCTTTGCTTTGCTATTTAATAGCAAGAAACCCAGCACTCCCTGTTCACCTGCATCTCCTTTTCCTTTTCCATCTTGCCAGCTTTCCAAGAATCTGAAGCTGTTTTGGAGCCTGCGGTGGATTTTCCCCTCTCTGCTGTAGGGGCTCACCACCGTGTCCACCAACATGTTGCGCAGGGCCCCTCATGTTGTGTCTCCCTGGAGGTGTCTGTGTTTCTTGGGCTGTTGCCACCTGGGCTTCATTCAAATTGTAGAGCTGCAGCAAAGGAGAGGCCCTGGGCAGGGTGAGGGGGGAATTGTCCCTTTTTTTGTCAGCTGCCTCAGAAATGCTGATGGGCAGTCATCCTGCAGCCCCAGGGGATGGGGAAGGGGGTATCAGATCCACTCATGGATCAACTGCTGGGGTGGGACCTGGGTCAGACTGCCCAGGTTGAGTTGACCCACTGCAAGAGGAGAAGGCATGCAAGCCTGGGGCACATACGAGTCACCTCCCCAGCTGGGATATTAATGGTCCACGGGATGGGAGAGCCAAATCCTCCCCTCTGCTGAGAGCGGTGCCTGTTTACTGGCGCGGAGCTCGGGCAGAGTGAGCAAGGAGCTCGTTCCCACCCACCCGTGCAGGACTCAGGGCTGCTCTGGTTTCTGTCAAGCTGTGTCAGAAACCTTCCCGAGGGAGGAAAACGAAATGCAGGGCCAAGAGACATCTCTCTCCAGTCCCTCATGAGGGAGGAACCTTGAATGGCAGATTGTTTTGCTTCTGTCATGGTTTCTTTGTGTCCCCTCATCACAAACCCAGGCAGATACTGCAAAGAGCTCCTGGTGGGCAAAAAGCACGGCTGGTGGAGCCCTCACGGCCAACCTTTGCTTTGCAAAGCTTCTGCCCTCCAGAGAAACTGCTGGGCCCAACTGTATTTTCTTATCTGCAACACAGATAACACAGCGCAGCTTTTGGAGGGCCATAGTGGGCTCTGAACTGATGGGGAGGGGCTTTTAATTCCAAGTTTTCCTCTTGTGGCCCCTGAGCTACAGAGATCCTCCTCCTGACTTTGGTTTCTCTCTCCAGTGATGAACCTCTGGAGCAGGGAGTGTCTGGGCATGACCAAGTCCTCACCTGAGCTGACCCGTGCACTTTCCCCAACGCAATGCGCCAGGAGCAAATATTTCCTCTGCTGTCTCATGCACCGTGGTGCCAGGGCAGGTTCTGGGTGAGGATGCCACCCTCGGTAAGGATTTCTACCTGCACGATTTCAGATGAACTCTCTTCCTACCAGCATGGAAACTCAGAGGTAAATCCCCTCCCCGCAGACTGAGCAAGTGAACGTCTGCATGGAGCAGAGATGCTCTCTCAGCCCTGTCCATCCCACTCAGGACCAGTAGACCAGCAGGCCAGGCTGGTCTGGGGGCCACAGGGAAGGCTGGATTGTCACCAGTGGACCTGAGTGTCACCTGGGACAGCCCCTCCACTTCTCCACGCCTGGTTCCTCTAGACCCCAGGAGGACACAGGATTCAGAGCAGGGTGAATCCCCTTCATCAGTCCCAGAGGAGCCATGTTGGGTACTTGGTGGACAGTTTCGAGCCGTGGTTGAGCCCAGAGAAGCCTGTCCTTGTGGCCCTCTCTCTCTGCAGGGCATCCAGGACCCTGGCTGGGGATGCAGGACGGGGGTGCTGCAGGACAGACTGCTCTGTCCCCTGGTGTCCTGGGGTGACACACACCCCTTGGGGTCCTTCCCACTGGGGAGGGGACTGCAGGCTCCAGGAGAGCTGGGACCTGTGCTGTGCATCTGGAGCTGTAGAGCCACAAACTCTGCTTGGATGCTGCATGGGTGAAGATGGAGGGGCGCAGGGACTGTACCCCAAATCGTACCCCAAATCATTTGCCTACTAAGTTGTGTGACAGCCTCAAGGACCTCCAGCCCTGCCATCCTACCTGGAGGAGCACTGCCTGGCAGTGGATGCAGAGCCCTGGCTCCCTGGCCCGGCGCTGCCAGGCACACCGGGCTGGACGTGGAGGATGCCCCCAGTGCCTCAAAACCAGAGGAGGTGAAAAACCCGTGGGGATTGAAGCCAAAAGTGGACAATTTGCCCACTGTTCCTGGAAATGCCTACTTGGAGCCAGGGCTCTGTGCTGGTGGGCACAGCTTTGGCCCCCACTTGCATTTCCCACCCTCAGACGTGCAAACCCACACACAGCAATGGGAGATGCGGGGACCAGGGCTCTGAGAGAGCACTGCTGACGCATCCTCGAGAAAAAGCAGGGTTAACTCCAGAGCAAAGGCCACAGCAAAGAAAGCAGGAGGGAATAATCGGGAAGGAGGGACAAAAGCGCAAGTGGAGCACTGTGGTCTGGCAGTGGGAGTGCTGTGCTGGGAAAAGCCTCTGATTTATTGCGAGAGGTCTGGCAGCTTGAGGAAAGAGGGGAACAAGGCCCTGAGCAGAATTTCTAAGAAGCAACCACTCCCCAAGTCTTCCCCAGGAGATTTTCCATGTGATGGGGCAGAGGAGATGTGGGGACATGTGGGGTGGGACCCTCGGGGCTGCCTGTGCTGCGGCCTGAGGGGAGATCCAGCACCCTGCGTTGGGTGTCCCTTGGGAAACACCGGCTGTAAAAGTAAAAACCAGCCCTTTGTGGTGGGAAATTTCTGAGGTGGGCAGGTGGGACAGTAGCCACGCTGCTCCTTGGCTTGCTGGGGCTGTGGCAGCCAGTGTGCCCTGACCATGCCTGCCTGTCCCCACCTGAGGGGGACAGGGAGTTTGACTATCCAACCCTCTCCAAAATTACCAGGGGCTGCAGGCAGTTGGGTATTCCAGCAGAGGTGGGTGTCCTGGCCTGGTGGGTGTCCATATTCAGGGTGCCTTGGCTAAAGCAGCTCTTGTGACCCTGGAGATGCCTTTGGAGAAACATGTAGTTCCCATTCCCAGGGAAGCCCCTGCCCTCTCTCCAGCTCTTGGGTCTCCTTAGAACCCACCATGGACTCACGGCTGCTGTGCCGAGAGGACCACAGCAGCCCCATCCTGAACCTGGATCATCTTCTCCCCTCTCCATCATGTCACACAGCCCTGTGGGGGCTGAAATGTGCTGTGATGAAGCCATGGATGCATGTGGACTCCTCCGTGCCCTGCAGAGGTACCTCCCAGCAGCAAGGGGAGGGTGGCTCTCTTTGGCTGTCCCAGCAGGACGCCAGCAATGGGATGGTAGTGGTGCCACGTGCCCCTGGCTGTGGGACAAGGCTGGGCAGGGCTGTCCTCTTCCCTGGGGCCCAGTGGCACATGGCTGGGGTCATCCCAGCAGCCTGGCCCCCTTCCCACATGGGCCTTGTGCTGGCTCCCGGCCTCCTGGCTTTTTGGGTCTCTTCCAAGAAATGTGTAGTGAAAATGTCACTACTGGGGTCTCCGGGGAAATGAGACCATTGATTTAGGCTTATAAGTGACATCCCCACTTAAAAACATATTAGTCTTCTGGCTCCTCCTGCTCCCACTGGCCCAGGAGCAGCGGGGCTCTCCGTGCAGGATCCCAGCCCCAGCAGGGCTGGTTTTGCAAGTGTTTTGGCTCAGCACCCTCTGAAAATGGGGGAGGGAGTTCCCGTGCCTCCAGACAGCCTCCCAAAATCAGCGGGAGTTTGCTGGAAGTGTGATCTCAGGAGCTCAGGCTCCAGCGCGCTTCACCTCCGTCCCAGGGGCGATGCTGGGGAGATGTCTCGGGTAGGACCGGGCTCTGCTCCTGCTGTGGGTCTGTTCTCCAGCTGGCTAGGGGACCTGCTGGGACAGCACGCCATGGGGCTCCTGGCTCCATCCCCAGTCCCAGAGCATGTCCCTGGGGCAATTCCCTTCCGATCTGGGGAAGCCAGTGCTGCTGAGCAGAAGGGGCACAGAGGAGCCATCAACGTGCCGTGGGTTTTCCCCCGCCTGCCCCCACGCGCGGATCACTCCCAGCTCTCGCACCAGGCTCAGCCCTTTGCAAACAGGATTTAGCCACAACCCAGAACGTATTACTGAAAAAAACAAACAACAAACACATTCTTCTCCTGAATTCCTGGGCTCCTTCTGCTTCTGACCTCCTGGGTGGACCCTGGCAGCCCGTGTGCTTGGGGAAGGCTTGGCTTGTGTTCCTCTGTGCGTGCAGGGTCCCAGCCCGGTATGTGCACAGCCTCCCGGGGTGGCTGAAGGTTGCCCGCCGGGTGACCTGTGAGCCCGGCCGTGCTGCCAGCGGGACGGGCAGGCAGGCAGCCCGGCACAGGGACCGGCTGCCAGGAAACCGCGGGCAGCAGCACGGGGCAGGTCTCGCTTCTCCATTTCAAGGCAAGGTGGGGCATGAACCGCACTCGTCTGCCCTTCGATCCTAGGCAAGTCCTTTCTTGGCCAGCTTTGCAGGCTTGGTTAAAGGATTCTGGAGCCCCCAACATCAGAAGGATGTAGACCTGTTGGAGTGAGTCGAGAGGAGGCCATGGAGATGCTTCGAGGGCTGGAGCCCCTCTGCTGTGAGGACAGGCTGAGAGTTTGGGGGGTTCAGCCTGGAGAAGAGGAGGCTCCAGGGAGACCTTAGAGCCCCTTCCAGTCCCTAAAGGGGCTCCAGGAAAGCTGGGGAGGGACTCTTGATCAGGGAGGGGAGCCATGGGACGAGGGGGAAGGGTTTTAAACTGAAAGAGGGGAGGTTGAGATGAGATCTCAGGAAGAACTTCTTTGGTGTGAGGGTGGTGAGAGCCTGGCCCAGGTTGCCCAGAGAAGCTGTGTCTGCCCCATCCCTGGAGGGGTTCAAGGCCAGGTTGGAGGGGGCTTGGAGCAACCTGGTGTGGTGGGAGGTGTCCCTGCCCAGGGCAGGGGGTGGGACTGGTCTTAATGTCACTTCCAAATCCAACTGTTTTATGATTCTATGATTCAGCGGGCTTGGGGGGATCTCATGCTGGGTTGCTGAGCCTACCTCTGTTCCTCAGCCTGGGAACAGGGCTCCACCAAGCTCTTTGCACTGCCTTTTGCTCCTCCGGAGAACCTTCATCCCACAGAGGGGACACAGGCACAAAGCAGAGGGTGGAGGGGACTCAATGGGCACAGCTGACACACAGATGGGCAGAGCTGTGCCTCCTGCTTCACCAGGGGCCATCATGATGTTCAGGCTGAGCTCTGGCTTCAAATATCCCCCAGACCCTGGCTTCTGTAGTCAGGCAGGAGCGCTGGGAAGAGCTTTGTTCCACAGGGAGCAGTGAGGTGGTCAGTAACCATCCAGCCCAGGGCTCCCCTGGCTGAGGCAGAGCCCTTGTCTCCTGCTGCAGGTGATCCAGCTCCTGAGCCAGGGAGCAAACAAGCCTTGGAGAAACAGGCGTTTGCCTCACAGCCAGCCCATGGTGGCAGGTTTCCACATGCTTTTCCACTCCGAAAAGCTGCCGGAGGTTTCCATCCCAGGAAACCCATTTGTGAGCAGAAGCTGTACATAAATAAGAAGGGGAATGGGTGTGTGGCAGGGAGTTCCCACGAGGATCAGGATGGCGGGGCCTGGGGATGGAAGGGTTGGGTCGGACAAGGCATCAGGGCTCTGCCAGCGCTGCTCCACCTAGGTACCTGCTGCTGCGGGCTGCACACAACTGCAGGGGTTTAATGGGAGGGAGATTCCCCAAGCCCAGGGCAACCCCGAGCAGCTGGAAGGGATCTCAATAGCAGGAAAGGCAGAGAGGCAGGGAGCGAGGCAGCAGGGAGAAGCAGGCTGGGGAGCAAACCACTCAGGGAGCAGCAGGATGGTGAGGAGCACCTTGTGCTGCCCATTCTCTGCCCTGACGTCCACTCCAGCCAGCTTCCCTGCTTGTGGTCTCCTGGGTGCTATCTCTGGACAGCCTCTATCCCTGTATTCTGGGAATATATCTCCTATAGCCCCTCCAGTACCCCTGTGGATTGAAAGCCAAAGGAACACACAGGCAGTATAAGACCAGAGTTCTCATACGTCCTGGTCTTGGTAATGGTTGGAGAGATTTGGCTCAGCATTTGGCTACTCCAGAGCTCTGGGTCAGGCTCCTACCCATCCCTTGGCTTTAGCCAAGCCTTGATCAGCTGATGCTGTGGGGTGCGGAGGGATCTCAGCTGCCTCCACCATCCCAGGAGCTGAAGTTTCCATGCAGGACCTCAGAGACACCCATCATAGGACGCCGCAGACTGCAGCTCACAGAATTACAGAACCACAGAATGCTATGGTGTTGGAAGGGACCTCTGGAGATCATCCAGTCCAACCCCCTGCCAGAGTAGGGCCACCCAGAGCAGGTCCCACAGGAACGTGTCCAGGTGGGGTTTGAATATCTCCAGAGAAGGAGACTCCACCACCTCCCTGGGCAGCCTCTTCCAGGGCTCTGCCACCCTCACAGCAAAGAAGTTCCTCCTCAGGTTTAGATGGAACTTCCTCTGTTCAAGTTTGTGCCTGTTACCTCTTGTCCTGTCCCTGGGCACCACTGAAAAAAACCTGGCCCCATCCTCCTGACACCCACCCTTGAAGTATTTATAGGTGTTGATCAGATCCCCCCTCAGCCTGCTCTTTTCCAGACTAAAAAGACCCAAGTCCCTCAGCCTCTCATCGTAAGGGAGATGCTCCAGGCCCCTCATCATCTTTGTAGCCCTCTGCTGTACTCTCTCCAGCAGTTGCCTGTCCTTTTGAACTGGGGAGCCCAGAACTGGAGACAGTGCTCCACAGTACTTCTGGAGAAGCAGAACCGAGCTGACAGTGTCTCCAAGAGCTGCTGTGCTCCTTGGGATCCATTGCTCGCCTGAATGTTTAGTTTTCGCATTGCCTCATCTTGGCCAGACGTTTATGGCCGGCTAGGGACTTGGGCTTGTTCTGAACTCTCGTGCCCTGTGCATAGTTTGAATTTCCTTGCTATGATTCAGGGGACATGCTGAACTCCGTGGAAGCTGGGGGATGGCACCTCCTTGCACTCCTTGCTTCCCTGAGCAGCACAGACACCTCTGTGGGTGCCTGGAGAGCTTGCCCAGAGCCCCTCGCAGTGGGTGGGGGGCACAATGGGCAGCTGGTCCCACAGAAAAGCACATGCATAAAGTGACCCAGGGCCATGTATAGCCTCACACTCCTTGCAGCCTACAGATGCCACCTCAGAGGGACCATGGCAAGACTTTGAGGGGTTGCAAGCACGTCACTGCTTGCTCTCCACCTAGTGGCAGGGGTGAAGCAACCCTACTCCAGGGTGGTGGCAGCAGCCCTGGGAGGGCTGAAGCACATCCATCCCCCATTGCTACCCTCACCTACCCCTGGTGCAACCTGACCTATTTGCCCTTTTCCACAACAGGCAGCGTCTGGGTTACCACCTCACCCCTTGCTTACTGTGGGATGGGGGTCACAGGCACTCCCAACCCTGTTGTCCCTGGGCCAGCTCAGACCAGAGCAGCTCCTGCACCAAGTAGCTGTGATGGAGAAGATGTTCCTGGAGGAAAAGACACACTGGGTTGTTCCCCTTCCCACCCTGCCCCGGCCCACCTCCATCCAGATGGCCTCTAGCACACCATCCAGGCTGGGTTTCTCCCCCATCCTTGGCTTTTCTGTCCATCTCAGCACTAGCACTCGGAGCCAGCTGGTCCCAGGACAGCAGTGGCCATTTCATCTCTTTTGGCTCCCTAACATGGGAAACATTTTGGTTTTGGGCAGGATTTCAAGTGCTTGCATCTCACAGACACGTCCATCCTCCCAGTGGAGAGCTGCTGAGGAGAAAAGGAGCCGGGGAGACGTGGGGAGCCCCTGACCAGGGGCTTTGAGCATGGCCCCTGGTTTATTTCTGTGTGTAGTGATCAGAAATGCAGCGGCAGTTGCCAGCAAAGGCCCTGCATCCTCGCAGCTCTAGACCCACGGGACCCTGATCCCTGTTGGAGTTGAGAAGAGTATGTAACACACCACAGAGCTCAGACAAGCTCTACAAAGTCATCCAGCAGCCCAAGATGATGGCCAGGGGGTTTGCCAGTCACCAGGGCAGTCGCCAAAGACTTGCTGCAGTTTCCCTGTGCTCAAGGGATGCTAAGCCAGGATGGGCACACGTCCTCATCATCCCTCCTGTCCCCAGGATTCAGGCTTGGTCACCTTCTCCCCCTCCCTAGGAGCCTGGGGACTACTCCTTTCAGAGGCCTCAGGCCTTGGGGTCCACAGGGAGGGAGAGGCTGTGCACCAGCCAACATCAGACATGCCACATTGCTTCCTGAAGCTGTCTCAGCTTTCCTGTCATCTTTCCTTTCCCAAGGCAGCAGCACAAAAGAGTTGGCCCAAATTAAACTTGTCTTTTTTCCAAATACCTTTACGACGAGAAGGTGGCCCTTGGGGACAAGTGGTGCTCTGCTAGCCAGAGGGCAAGTGTGAATTTGGATGCAAGAAAGGAGCAGCCTGTGAACTTCAGGCCAGCGATGCTATTAAACCAAAGTCAGCCAAGTTTTTACCCCAGGGTTTTTTGGGGAGTCACTGCTCTTCGTGGCCCACAGACTCTCCAGGGTGACATCCCAGTGTCACGGACCCACAGTCCAGCACAGGCATGTGAAAACCAAGGGATGATGGTCATTCTCTACTTCTATGCTGTCCCCAGCCAGGTCCTAGTCCTGGTCCAGTTTGTCCCATCCGGGAAATCCCTGGTCTTGCTGGTGGCACTGCAGAGCCAGTTGTGGAGAAGGTCCATCCAGACTATTTGGGGGCTGGAACCAGTTGCTGCAAGATCTCAGGAGATGGGTGGGATGGAGGAGAGACAAATAGGAGGGTTCTGGCAGAGACTGGAGGGGGTGCAGATATGTCTGCAGCTCTCCAGGAGGAGGGGGCAGCTATGTCTGTGCAAGGGGAGGCAGCCTGTCTGGAGAGGGAGCATGCCATCAGACCTGCTTTCCCGAAGCCCTCGGAGCTGTGCATTTCCCAGCACAACTCCTTGCAGTGGAGATCATTAGCAATACTGCCAGCTAATTAATCTGAGCCCTGTGTGAGCTCCCATAAAACTGCCTTAATAGACTTCCAGCTGTACACTTGCTCCGCGAAAAAGACTGGTCCACATGGCTTTAAACAGGAGGAATACCCCACACCACCCTCATCCTGGAGGTCCTGCCCCCTTTGGACACTCCTGTGGGGTCTGTGGGGTCTTTAACACCTGATGAAAGTATATTTTGGTGGGAATTATTGACTGTACCTGCCAATAACTGGAGCAATCACCGGCTAATATGGGTTCAGGGGTTTAAGATAAAGGTGACTGAGATAAAGGATGCCTTAAACCCCAGGAGAGGGAGGAGACCCCCAGTACCTGTGGAGCACAGTCTCGTTTAGAGGAGCTGGCCTCAGCCAGCCCAAATCCCAGGGGACTTCCCAAAAAACTGCAAGGTCTGGGGACTTGAGAAGTGAATGAAGTGAAGGAAGGGGACAGGAAGGTAGGGGGTGCCTGCAGCCTTGCATCAAACCAGCATCCTGCTCTGCCTACAGTTTCCTCAGCTTCACCAAAGGAAAGTGGAGACACTGGTGCCCAGTGACACCCTCAGCTGAGCTCCCATCCATCAGGCTCAGAGCCCTGTTCACACCAGTTAAAAATATCCACATTTTTTAATCTGGAACACATTCTTCCCTGACGGGCTCTGACACCCCAGATCTGTGTACAAAACCCATCCTCTGGCTCATCTTGGGCAGTTGTGTTTCCCTTAGTCTCCATCATCCATAGCGCATCAGTGCACCTTCTCTCCCCGTCTTCAGGGCAGGACAAAGTCTTCCAGGTCACGCATCAACCTGCAGCCTGCCAGCTTGAACTCAAGACCTGTTCTCAGAGGCTCTTCACAGTCTCACAGACCTATGGAGGGTTCTGGAGTCTTCCAGTGACACACTAGTGTCTGCTGGGAGGGCGCAAGCCTGGAGAGGAGCTGCTTGTCCCTGCAGACCAGCACTGCTCTGCCAATGCTTCCTGAAGGACACTTGGCAGCTCTGCAGAGAGCATGTGAGATGCTGGGGGATGCTGAGGTCCAGGATTGTATGATGGAGAGGACAGCCATGAAAACCAGTCCTGGTTCCTCATCCCCAGGTGCCCACCACCACAGCTGCGCGCCCTGGCTGCCCATCTCCTTCTTGCTGTTCAAACCCTCTGCTATTTTTCCCAGAGCCTGGGGATGGCATCACCTCCTCATTTTTCTGGATGTGTGGCCAGGAGCTGGAGGCACACAGCATTCCCATGTCCTCTGTATCAGACGGTGCTGCACCCTGCGGAGAGTGAGAGCGTGGGGATGAGGCTTGTTTTGGTGCAAGACGAAGAGATGCCACATTTAAATCAGAGCTCTTCACTCCTTTTCAGCTTCGAGTCCGGGTTCACCAGGGAAAAGGTACAAATGCAAATCTCAGGGGTAGCGCAGCTGGAACATGAGGATTCAAAACACAAGGAGAAAAGCCATGGGATAGGGATGTCAATGAAAAAAGCAGACATCAGCCCACAGGGACCTTCCTGGCAGGGGATCAGTGAGGACAAGGAGGGCAGGAAAGCCTGGCAGCTCCCAAGCAGGACTCTTTCTCAGCTCCGCAGGAAATGTTTACAGCACAGAGGAACACGGGACCTGCCAGGAGAGGAGTGGGAAGGTTGCACAAGCCCTTGAACACCAGAGCATTGAAGAGAAGAAGGGTGTATAAGCAAGGCTGAATCTGAGGCATAACACAAATGAGCGGGATGTTGATGGGAAAGCAGAAGCTGCTGTGTGCAACGGCACCACAGGCAGAATGAAGACCATCTGCAGGGAGGAAGAAGAGCCTCAGTTCACTGCTCAGGAGGAAAGAACTAAAACCAGAGGACACGGGGGATGCAGAGGAGTTTGATGGTTTCTTTTTTTAGCTTTAATCTTCATAAAAATCCAGATGTGACCAGACAGTTAATGAAAGGGGGGTGTGAGAAAACAGGCCAGAACAGGAGAGGTGGGATAAAGGAGCATGTAGATGGGCAGGGGGTCTGGGAGAGGTGGTGGGGATGCTAGATAGAACAGGAAGATGGGGCAGAGAGGAACAAACCTGGCCAGAAAAAGGGGAGGGATTATCAACCGATCATCAGAATGATATTGGACTAAATCAGAGCGAATTATTAAATGGTTTATAAACACTGTTATGATTAGCTCACACCAAATAAGCCTCATGTCCTCTTTTCACATGACTGATGGCCTGATGGAAAGGAAGAAGTGATGGTATGACATGCATCAACATTTTGGGCTTCCTTGTGTCTCCAAAGGGGACTGCAGCCCAACATCAGCCCTGCTCAGGGGAGATCTTCTTCAGGCTGGGCAGGATCAGTGTAAAGCATCACCACCAGGAAGCCATGTCCTCCCTGTCCCCTTGGACTGCCCCACTTCTCAAATACCCTCTCTTTCCTGGGCAGAAGTTTTCATCCACACGAGTGTCTTGAACGTGTCTTTGATGTTGGTTGTGTTTTCCAGGCAGTTGGTTCCCTGAACTGATCCAGGGCAGGGCTACCCAAACACTTGTTCCAGGGCGGGGGGGTGTGAAGGGCTGGGAATGAGCAGCTGGGGACAAGGGACCAGGCTGCGTCTCCAGGAGTCAGGGACAGATTATGGCAGTTTAACACATTCATCAAAATCCAGCCCCCCCCTGCCCCGCCCCGAGTGACTGTCAGGCTGCAGGAGTGGTTCAGGGGAGGTTGTTGGGGCTCTCTCCTGGATTCCTGGGCTGTATTTTCCCTCCCAGTTAAGTTGGCGTGGCTCTAATGCACGAGTAGCACCAGTGGGCTGGGGCTTTACGGGGTTGCGAGCACCCAGGGTGTGAAATGCAGGTCTGGAGGAGACATCGGGGACGGTGGCACAGCCAGAGAGAGTCCAGGCTGTGTGTGTGTGTTGGGGGGTGCTGTGGGGGGTCACGGGCTAAAGAGGAGTCTGCAGTGCCCAAAAGCAAAACTGGGCAAATCTAGACCTGGGCAGGTCTAATCCTGAAATGTTGTTCCTGTTGTTCACCCAGCACTGATTCCAGCAGGATTTGTTCGTGTCTGGGAGAGAGGAAGGATGTGGTGCACCACTGTGGAGCAGTAGGAAAGGACTTGAGAAGGCTTCTGCACTGTCACAGGTCTTCATAGTGAAAAGCTTTGTCTCTCAGAGGGTAATAAACGTCTGAGCATCCCCTTCGCAGAGGTGATCCCAGTCTGCGAGCAGCTCCCACCTCATTCCATCAGGTTGTATCCCGCGGGATGGAGTCAGAGCTATGTTGGGCTGCAGCTAAGGATGAGGCAACACCATGGAAATGCTATTGCTGGGCATCATGATGCCTGCTGTGTCAGCACTCAGAAAAGCCCCAGCAAAAACTTTCCCTCCTCAGTAACTGGGACCCACAACAGAGCCTCTCAGCTTGTGGAAATATCCCACCCAGCACATCTGTGATTAGGTGACATGATTCCAGCCAAAGGCCAGAGCTGATCTTGCTTCTGAGCCTCATCCTTGGTGCAGCACCCAAGGTCAGGAGGCTCTGCTGTGTCTTCAGGTTGGCATGGCCTCTGCCTGGTATGAGGAGCATGAGGCATGGACTTCATCCATGCTCTTTGGCCTCGCTGATTTGAGCCTCCCCACAGGGACTTCACATTTCTCAGGTCTGGTCCTCTTGAGGAGCAACCGTGACAGCTGAGACATCCTGACATCCCTCTGTTATGGTCCCTGGGCTCTGACCACACCAGGATCCTGTTTCGCCTCGCCCAGCAGCTCTGCCGTCTGCTTGGTGTTCACCACCATGATGCGTCCTCTGTCAGGTCTCCTCTGATGGGCTCAGTGGAGTTATATGTGGGGTCTGCTGCCACCAGGCCTGACAGGACAGGTTTCAAAGCCCAAGAGCAAAAACTAACCCAGGACTGAGTGTTTGGAAAAGGCCTTTGAGCTTTGCTTAGTTACTAGAGAGCTGAATCCAGCCCAAAAAATCTAAAGATCTCCAGCTTTGCAATTATCCTGCTGTGCATTTGGGCTCCTGTGGAGCTGAAATCAAACCTTTGATGGGGAAGAAAAGGACGGCCAGACCTTTCCAGCAGCTGTGGCAGATGAGGCAGCTTCAGCTGATGTGAGTGCAGGAAGCTCATTATCTCCAAACAACCCTGGAGTGCTGGAAACCAGCTGAGCTCTGGAGCTGGGGGGGATTTATTTATGGCAGGTCTCTCTGGAGCTGTGACTCTGCCCAGACACACCTTGGGCATCAGGTCCCCATCTCTGTCCCCAGGCTGGGCAGTGTGAAAACAGCTTCAGACTGACGTGATGACCCCAGTGCCCTCCTGACATTGCCACAAGGCTGGCTCTGCTTGTCACAGCTCCCCTGGGAAGCAAACGTTCATTTGATACTTCTGAGTTTGAGGTCACTTGCACCCCAAAAGATGAACTCAGACAATTTTGGGCTTATGGCACCCTTGGGTGTCCCTGTCACATGAAAATCCAGAGCCGTGACAGAACCATTGCTAAAACCCAGCCAGGAGAGAGGTCCTAGAGGTGTGTTGTGTGCGGCAAACATTGCATTGCTGTAATTAATGAGCTCTGACTGTCTGGGCTGGTGCCACGTCCCCAGCCCCATAGGCCAAATGCTCCCACCAAGGACCAAGTCTCCATCAGCTCCTGGAGAGGACACTAAGTTGGAAGCAGGCCAGCTGTAGGCCAGCTTGCAGGAGTTTGCTGAAGGCTGTTCAGAGATGGTGGGCTGGGTTAAATCATGGTGTCCAAACTGAGGGGCTGGAGCCTTCAGGAGCCTACTCCACGTACGCAGGGTTTCAGGTGGCTTCATGGAAGGGGTTATTTTCTCAAGGCTGAGCAAGTCCAACCAGAGCATGAAAATCTATTCTTCTGTCCTTAGCAGAGCTCATAGCCAAAATACGAGTCTCAGCATCTACTTCTGGCAAGGACTGATGTCTGGGCACAGGTAGTGACCTGTCTCCAGCAAGGCTAACCATGGAGTCTACCAACACCCTCAGGGTATCTTTCTCCTCTACAGCCCACAACTCCAGCAGCCAGACTTCCTCTCCTCATCCTCAAACCTGTTGTTTACAGGTAGAGCTTGGGGGACTGGGCTCAATACAGTGATTATGCAGGTCCTAGGCCAAGTGAGGGCTTACAGGGCCTGGAAAGGATCCTCAAGGTGGCCAAATTGGATGTGTCTATGTGGGGTGGTCATGGCAGGTGCCCTGGATAGTCCACAGAGAGAAGCAGGAGCTTCCAGAAGTTCATTCAGCCTTAAGGAATCAAGTGTGTTGTGCCCTGGGAGTGCTTATCCCTCTCACCAGCGAAGATGGGAGCTTGGGATGGCCGAGCTTGTCTCCATTCAAGACATCTACCATGAAGTTGGATACTGATCCTTAAATGTGGTCTTTGTAGATACAAACCAGATCCCAACTTGAGTTGAAACAGGGTGAGGGCAGTTTGCTGCCCTGAAACCCTTGGGAAGGGGTAGCTGCACCTGCCTTGGGGCAGATCACTCGTAGTTGATGGGAATGCAATTTTTTCAAGCAGTTTAGGCAATAAAAAAGGAGCAGCAAACTATTCCTGAGAAAAATGTCTGCTTGATACTTTGCTTTTGTGTCCAGATGTGTGGGTCTGGGGCCCACCTCTGAAAGCTGGAGAATAGGCAACATCTGAAGGCTAGAAGCAGACCCACCCCTCCTCCTCCAGCTCTTGCAACCTCCCCATTGCACAGCAGATGAATGAGCCCATTTTAACACAGTCCAACAATTGCTGCTGCCACGGGAATGTCTGGACACTGAGTCATAGTTTGCTGCTTATTGCTGCTGCATCATCCTTATTTTTTTGATTCGTGGACCACTCTGTGTGTGAAAGAGCAAACTGTCCTTTTAGATCTCTTCTATTTGCTATAAAGATTTGCTCAACAAATGAGGTCTTAAAAAGGAAATATCCCTGGATACCTGTGTTGAATTGATCTTCTCCAATTGGAAAGAGTGTTCCCTTTTTCTCCTATTCACCCAAATATCTAGGCTGCTGTTCTCTTGTGCTGAAATTTGGCAGAAAATACCATCTCCTTGCTTCACTGCCATGCGCAGGCATCCTTCTTCTAAACAGGCTGGCCCACACCAGCTGGGAACAAGCACTAGGGATGGCAGGGAGGTGTGGAATAACCCTGTCTATGCACCTATTTCATTAGGGGGCTCACCAGTCTATTTCCTTTTTCCAACCCAGTTAAGTGGGAACAGAGACAACTTATTGCAAGAAAGAAACTGGACAATTGACTGCCCTGAGAGTGGAGCCTGATGCTCACCAAGACCCACCGTAGCAGCCAGGGAAGCTAAAACCAACCTCTCCCACTGGCACAGGTGGGAAGAGCAGGCAGCTCTGCTCAAAGCCACACAATGAAGCAGGATTTCAGGAGGCACCACAAAACTGATGGTGTAACCGTAGCGTTTGGGGATGGCTGACCCCTAAGCTTGTGTGATTCAGGTCTTACAGAATGAGAAAAGCTAGGCAAAAAGCCAAACACAAAATATTGCATCCTGACTACCCATGCGCTCACCTTCGGGGCTGTGAGTTTGCAGGTGGTTGTTCTTCAACTGGGAACTTCTTTTTAATGGAGATTGAAGAGCCTCGCATAGTCCCACATCTCCAGGAGGTCAGGCTTTAGAAGGATTTCCCGTGGCCGCACGGCTGTCTGGTGGCAGAGCAGAGCTTCCCTGTGCTTTCCCCTTAGCCTGTTCCATCGCTCAGGTGCCTGGAAATGACTAAGTGAATTTAAGAGTGTGCTAGTTTGCAAATAGGTGGAGAGTCTGGTGTTCGGAAACCACTTCTTAGTTCTGTCTCCTGCTGCTTCTTGCGTCAGCCCCCAAGCCCGAGCCTCCTCCTCCCCCAAGCCACAACCCTGAGGTGCCCTTGGGCAGGATTGGGGTGAAGATACAGAGATTGGGACAAATCTGCGTGAGGGAACCCCAGGAGAGGGAAAAAATCTGCTCCGCAGAGCAGAGCCCAGCCTGCCCCAGAGGTGCTGAGGTTCTCAGAGGAGATGGGCATCTCCAGCAGCTGTGGCTTTCTGGGGGTTAAGCTGAAATCCTGCTGTGGGGGATGACTCAGAGAGCAGGTAGCAGGGAAGCATCGATGTTGGGGAGGAGAGGCACCGAGCAGTGACTCAGGCTCCCCAGCCCCTTCGCCCTTACAGATCCGCACATTTATCCGGCTTTGCCACCTGCACCAACTGCATCCACATCGCAGGGGCAGGCTGGCATGGGAAGAGGGCAGAGGAAGGGTGTGCTGTGTAGAAGGGCCAGACCCTGGCCCACCACCAGGAAGGCTGCCTGGAGTTATCCCAGGGCAGGGAAACAAGGCTGGACGGGGACTGCATCTGGGACTGCACACTTGTTTAATAAGTGCTCCCTCTCCTGGGCCATGGCCACACCATCCCAAAGATGATCCAAGTGCTTTGGCAAATTGGGAGGTATCTCAGGCTGGACAGACTCCTGGAGCGGGGCAGGGACCTTCCCTTCCCTCGGCTCCAGATGGTCCCAGTTCCACATGGGAACTGCTCCCCAACTCCAAAAAGCCCTGGGCACTCAAGGAAGATACCATGCTTGAACGTCCCCATGCTGTCTATTCCCACCAAGATACAGCATCATGCTGTATTCCCCGGACAGAAGCTCATCTTCTCCCTTAAGCCTGTCCCTTGGGGACCTAAGAACTGGGGAAAGATGCTGGGAAGAGATTTGGTCCTTCAAAATCACGCCAATACAGAGCCTGGTGAGATTCAGAGGGATTTGCTATCACCAAATGTGTTTTGTACTGTGCTGGGAGCTTCTGAAGGCCAGAAGGAAAAGTCTGTGTCAGCTTTCCATCAGCCTTCAACTCCAGGGGCTTCAAAAGCAGAGGAGATTTAAAAGAAAAAAATAAATAAATAATGCCGTTTCCTTCAAAGAGTAAAAAGGTGGGGGATGTACCTAAGGGATGAACACAAAAGGTTTCTCCTGGGTAGCTATGACTCAGAAATGGCATTTTCTATATTCTAATAAGGGATGTCAAGTCAGAGGTAATTTATTCATGGCAAGCTGATGCAGTTGCCATGGAGAGCATAATAGGAAGAAACTTTTTTAATGCATAGTGTATTGAGGAGGAAAGCGTTTGTTGGAGATAAAACCTCAGTGTGAGGATAAAAGCAGTAAATAGTGATTAGGAATATATTAAAAAAAAAAAAAAGAAGAAAAAAAAAGCTATCTGCAAGCACTTTCACCACAGCTGTGAAATGCAGGGTCTGATCTCATCCTTCCCTCTGGGTGGGCAGAGGACTGATCTCAGCTCAGGTTTTCCCATCCACCAGACACCAGCCTCGGAGGGTCCAGCACCCCAGGAAACAGGTCCGCTGCTGGTTTCGGAGCAGGCAAGAGCCAGGAGAGCACCTGATTTGGTGTGATTCATGAGCTGGGTTTGCCTGTCCTGAGGGCATGAGGGTGCTACAAGACAGAGCAGGGAGCTGGTACAGATGCCCAGAGCACTGTGGTGCTGCATGGAGGGTACCTGCCTGTCACTGGGTACTTAAAATTCAGGTCTCTTTGTATTTCTTCTTTTCACCTTCAGGGGAAAATACACACAAGGTTTATTTCAGACCCACTTGGTCACCTATGTCTTTCCCTCCCCATCCATCACAGCGTTTCCCCTCCCTCCATCCTGAACACCCCTCCTCCAAGCACTGCTTTGTCTTCCTCCTCCCCTCCCAACCATGAGAGCTAAGATCACCTTTGCTAGTTCAGGTTGCCCCCATGTCCCCAGGATAGTGGCTGTTTGGCACTAATCCCCCTTTTGATTCCTTACTAATCTTTCCAATGCTGATGCTGGACCTGGGTGTCCTCTCCACACCAGCCAGCTGTTCTGGGGAGAGCTGGTGGCCAGGCAATGCAAGCACGAAGGGCTCCAGCAGAGCCTGGATGTGCTGGAGGTGACTATTGGGTAATGTGTAAACGGGTGTGAGAACACGAAAGAGCCCAGAGGAACACTGGCAGGGGAAACCCCTGTGTGATACCCTGGCCCAGCTGTGCTGGGGACAACCACAGAAAGCCATGAGCCCATACAAGTTTCATCAGTACAAACATGGAGGGACTCAGAAAACAGCAGCAGACCAGGGACGAACCCTGATAATGTACCAAGACCCAGCCACCCTGTCCAGGCTTCTCCTGGGGTTGTTCCAGAAGAACCTCACCCCCATGGGCCGGGTGGGAAACCCATCGAGGTAAGTCCATGGGAGCCGCACTCCTGAGCACCTTCCACACACCCTAAGCAGACATCACTGGTACCCTGGTAATGACAGGGCATCTCACACTACATCCCACATCTTCCCACATCTTCCGGCATAATAAGTCCTGTCCTCAGCCAGCTCACTGTCTCACACGGAAGATGACCCCCCTGAATAAAGTTTTGGGGACTTCTTGGCCTCAGACAAAGGCATGAGTCCTGTTTGCTGCAGTGCACGTATTTTATGCTGGTCGTGATGGCATTGTGGTGATGACAAGGAGCCAATGCCACAAGGTGTTGTATGGACATGGCACACAAAGATCTCCAATCCCAGCAGCTTTGCTGTCTGCCAAAACAGGGGAGGTGGAGGCAAGAGCAGAGGGAATCCATGGGATGACACTGGTGATGGCTGAGAGTAACAAGAGTGATTTGAGCTTGGCTCTCTGCTGTGCTAACCCAGCGAGCACTGCAGCTCCCCACTGCCAACAGGAGGCAAAAAGGGGGCACAGCAAGGGGCTTTTCCTGGGCACAAGAGTACTGGGAGATCTCCAAAACCCTCCTGAGCTCCCCACCATATGATTGACCCTCCTTGGGCTCAGCTGCAATTTCTACTGATCAATGAGTAAAACCTTAGAAGACTTCTCCTTCATACATAAGGCAGCAGTAGCTTTGCTCAGAGTCTTCAGCGTGGAAAGAGATATCTTCCCCCACAGATATCTACAGGGCAAGGTAAGACTCCAGGGATTTTATTATGGGCTGTGCTTTCCATCCTTGTTGTGGAAGGGCAGTACCTCCTCAGGAGCAATGACACAGGGACGGGGGCACCCCCTCGGGTTTTACAGGTGCTTAACAAGAGGGAGGGTGAGTGATGAAGTCACCTGCTCCCTGGAGCCCGTCTGTCATTTGCACAACAAAATGTCATACAATGGGAATTCTCAGTTAGGCTGGCAAGTATGCCGGTGCTTCCCCTTGGAAACGTCTGTCTCCAATTATTCATAACGATAATGAACTGCAATTGCTTGAAGTGCTGATGCTGGTGTCCAGCGCCTGCCTCAGACTGCTCTCCCCAAAACTGTAGGGTTGGTTTTTTTTCATTTCAGACAGTACCGCTCAGCCACCAGAGGACAATGACACACATGGCTCCGTGGCTCTGCTTGCATGACAGAGCATGCCAGACGGTCTCTGCCCCAGCTCCTGGACCTGCAGCAGGTACCAGACCTCTCCTTGCTGTTTACAGTGGAGTCCTACTGGTTTATAATGTCCGAGGGGTGATGTCCACCTGAAAACAATTTCCCCAATGCAAGTCAGGGTTGTAACAGAAATGAATACTTCTCCTCTCCAAGCCAGGGGTGTTTCAGCCTTGGTAGCTCACAGAAATGCTCTTGCATTTTAAGCCAGTGAGGAAGCCAAAGACTGACCTCAGAGGGTGAAATCTCCTGCAGAAGGAGTAGAGCCCAAGGTCACCATCATCTGTGGGTTTTCCCCACCTGGCCTGTAAATACCACCCTGTATTTTGGGCAATGGACTTTGCACAAATGCCTTATTCTGGGGGGAAAAAATAAATTACATAATAATTTTTAAAAATCTGTTAAGTTTTAGGGAACAGTAGACCTCAGTCCCACACAGAGAGGGAACCATGGGTGATAACAGTGATCAAGCATCCCTGAGCATGTGCCCTCAGTTTAACTGTCTTTCCATCTGGTGTTTTGGGAGAGAAAGAGTGAGCTCCTGCCCTCAGCCCTGGGACAGTGAGACAGATGTTGGGGCATTGAAATACCTGCCCAACACAGCAGAGGTCCCAGGGCTCAGGGGCTGATTTTTAGCAGAGGAAGAACCAGAGAAAGGGAGGGGAAGGGAATGAAACTGCATTTGTTCCACTTTGCTTTAGTGCTGAAGAGTCCTGGTCCTGGACACAGTGGTCAGTCCTCCTTGCTGGCCCAGCAGGGGCCATCACCCTGCTGCAGTTGCCAAGTAACTGCCTGGGCATCTTCCAACTGCCCCCAGCAACTGTTTCACACCAACTGGCCACAAAGAGCTGGTGGCCACAGGCACAACTGGGGCAAGGAAGGTCCTGGGAAAGAGGAGGCAAGAGGCACCCAGGGGCTTGTCCCCTGCCTGGCTGCCTCTCCCGTGCACCACCAAGCCCTCAGGCTTGCAGGAGAGCTCCTGGGCTTGCTTGGGAGAGGAGCAGCACTGGGCTCTCTGAGCCCTGCTGGTAGCTGGAGTGATGGCCAACATGGGCGATGAGGACCTGGCAGCCTATTTTCGCATGCAGTACAAGGTGAACTGCCTGCCCTTGATCAGGTGAGGGGGCTCCTCCACCCACCTGCATCCCCTCCATCCTCTTCTCCTGGCTTCTCCATCCCTCCTCCAGCATCAGGAAAAATTCCCATCCCTTATCTCCACCACTTCAGCCCCCTCCTGTACCTCCCTTCTCCAGCCCTCCCTCCCTGCCCCCAGTAACACCCCCCTGGCCCTGTCAGTGGGATCCCTGCTGGGGAGGGGTGGGGAGACCATGCTGCCAGATGGCATCTGAGATGATGTTGGGTTGCTCTGCCCTGTCACCCCACGTGGGACGTGGTGGGGTGATAGGCCAGAGCAAGCCAACCCCCCCTCCCAAGGTACTGGACCCAGTGTCTAACCTCAAGGAAAACTTCCATGACAGAAAACTCAGACTGACAGAGGAGGACACCCCCTCTCCATTTCTTCGCCTCCAGGCGAAGAGGAAACAAGTCGAACAGATGCAAAAGGGTCTGGAGCTGAAGCAAGAGGTGAGAAAGATGGGAGGGTGCTGGGGCATGGTCAGCAGGGCTTGTGGTTTTTTGGAGGGCATCAGCAGGCAAGTGACTGGCCCCAGATGAGGGCAGCCGTGTCACACTCACTCCGGTGTTGCCAGGACTTCAGGGAGCAGATGAAGGTCATAAGCTGCCGGTGGAGGGACCTCCACGCTAAAGAGGCTCAGCTGAAAACCTACATGGAGAAATCTGAGAGGACTTTAAAGGTACACCTGCTCAACTGACATGACCCTGAGCCACACCACCACCTCGTCCCCTCCCTTGGGGAGAAAATCTTGGGCCACCATGTCTGTCCAAGCCTCCCTTTAGCCTGCAGGTGTGAGGAACAGGACTGGCAGGGCATGGGGTTTTTTACCACAGATGTGGAAAGCCCCGGTGGGACTTGGGTGGGAGAGGGGTTATCCTGTACCAGTGTGATCTCCTGGAGGCCCCAAGCATCTCCCCAGAAGGGTCACAGCCTGTCCTCACTGTTGACACCCAGGTGTCTTCCAGGGACAGATACCATTAGGTCTGAAAATCAGAGTGCCATCCCAGGTGCCTGTCTCCAAGACCAAAGGGTCAATGCAAGAGGGATGGCACTGTTAAACAGGGAGTGAAAATACTCCCGGGGTGCTCCAGTACTGGTCTCTCCTCTGTGAAGGTACCTTCTCCCACTGCTGTTGAGTGACCCAGCTCCATCTTCCCTTGCCTTCCTTTCCCTCTGTGTGTGTGTGTTGGTGGGGGAAACACCACTAGGAAAATGATAAGATGCGAATCCAAGCTCTGAACAAAGCCAGCAAAGAGAGAGAGAAGAAGATGATCAAGGAGAGTGAGCTTTTGAGAGCTAAGGAGGAACTGGAAGCCATGAGAAATATACACCAGAAACTCTGCAACAGAGTGCAGAAGTATTCTATCTTCAACAAATACCTGGAGGATGTGGTGAAGATCTCACAGGTGAGTTTGGACATGAGAGAGACAGATCACAGCCGCAGGGAGGGCCTTACATGGATGTTAAACCTAGAGGAGATAGGCAATTCCAGGGAAATCATAACACTTGATCAAACCCAGAGACCTCAGATAGGATGGGAGGAGGTTCCCTGCAACCAAGGTGAGCCAAGGGGACTAGAGTTAGGGGAGAAGAATCAGAAAAGGAGGTGAAGGCTTGAGAAAACCAAAGAAAAACTGTTAGAAGGAGGAAAAGCATAGGGCTGAGGGGAATGGGAACCCCTTTGTGTCACTGTTTCATGTCGCACTGATGGTTTGGGAGAAGTGAAAAGCTGCCTGGGAATGGGAATCTAGGCAGTTGTCAAAAAAGCTGTGCCTTCTCTCAAGGATGCCTCTCTCAACGCATCGCTCCATGTATCACTCATACTCCTGCAGTCCCAGCTGCCTCCCTCCCAACTTCAGTCGCAGTTGTTCTCTGTGGTTTATCACAGTACTTCTCACCTGGGGAAGAGGTGAAATATCTCCCCATGCTTATGGCAGTGACAGCCCTGGGACTGGCACAGTGGGATGTCATCATACAGGGATGTGGCAATGCTCACAAACCAGTTGGGGCAATAGTCTCATCAAGAAGGGAAGGTCTTTCATCTGGGGAAAGTGTTGTCCCTGGTCAGGGCAGGGTGCAAAACAGCACGAGACTTGCAATTGTGATGAGAGGAGGGCAGGAGGCTTACTAACACCAGGAGCCCTGTGCTGCAGTTTGAGGAGATCCAGGAAGTCATTTGGCGCCACAAGACTCTGTTGAGGGTGCGCAAGGACCTGCTGCAGTCACAACATGGGCACAAGGAGATGTCTGAGCAAGCCAGGGTGCTCCTGGACCAGTACATGGAAGAGAAAGAAGCTGAGATCCTGCAGTACCAAAACGAGCTACTGCAGCTCCAACAACGTTTTGACCAGGCTCAAAGTGACATCATCTCCTGGGTGAGTAAATGTGGGGTGAGCAGGGGAAAATCTCTAAGGCTTGTCTGTGACAGGACCAGTTGATGGCTCACCCCTAGGCCACAGGGTCATGGCAATGGCCAGTAGCAGTCCTTATGATCAGAGGAGTTGCTTAATTACGTCCCTCCAAGGGGTTATGAAATGAGGAATGACGGATCAGGTCTGGAGCAGGTTACATCAGGGGTTAAAACAAGGCCCTTGCAAAGCCATCATGATCTTTCATTTCTTGCTTGAAACCATAGTGAAAGCAGATAATCTAACCAGGCTTTGGGGAGGTCTGCCTTGGCGCAAAGTCCAAGAATACTCCACCACATCCCCGCTGGGTGTGTCTAGCTGGGTCATACTCCTTCCCATTCACCATTCCTTGCAGCACCATTGCTGGAATGGGGCTTCAGTATGGCACGTCTGGTGGTCGCCACTGTTCATGGCTCAGGCCTCAGAGTGGAGTTGGTTTTGCTGATTTTTATTATTTGCTTTCATCAGGGCTCACCACTCTTCCTCTCTCCTTACAAGTCCAAAAGTGACAGGACTGGTGGCAAACTGGGCTGTAATGAGGCAAATCAATGTGTAGCCAGTGCTCAGGGGCAGAAATGCCCTTGGCTCTGCTGACCTCTGCTCCCTTTGAATCATTCTGAGGGGGATTCCAAATTCCCTTGTTGGACACTCCAGGCTCCAGGAGTTGGGTGCCATCAGGCAAAGCTGGAGATCCCCTGGTCTGGGAGGGTGGCAGAGGGATGTGCTGGTTATCAGCTAGCCCTGCTGTGGGGACTGTAAATGCAGGGAGGACCTGCCAGAGGGAGGAATGCAGGAGCTGGCCAAGAGATGGGGAGGTTCCTAGGGCAAGGAGCAGCTGTGGTGGTTCCTGGATCCGCTTCCAGCACACCAACCTGAACCACCTCCAGCTCAGCCCTGGGCAATGACAGGTTCTTCCTATCAAAACAGATAAGTGTGAAGTTAGTGTGTCTCTAAGTCAGGGTCTCCAGTGCTGAAGCAGCACTTGCTGGGGCACCTACCCATGTTGCATGTCTCCTCTCCTCTCAGGAGACTCACTGGGCTGACATCCGGAACAAGGCTGCCAAGAAAACCCAGGAGCTGGGGACCATCAAGCTGGCCATCCTCAACCTCTTCCAGTGTGTGAGCACGCAGCTGAAAGCAAACCTGAACGTGCCTGTGGATGACAGCCACAGACAGCTGGACATGGTAGAGCCAAATTAGATCCCTTCTCCCTGCCCAGAAAGAGGAGCAATAATGACCCTCAGCTGCCCAAAGGGAGGGAAGAACCCAGAGAAATCCATGTGCCCAACAGCCCCCCTCCTTTTCACCTGGGGTCTCCTTTGGGCAAGGAGAATGGTGAAGAAGACACCAGGCAAAGCAGCCTCAACCAAGGAGGTGGAGCAGGGTGCGGGTCCCTGTGGGGGCAGGAGGAGTGGGACCCAGGCAGGCTGGGGCAGGAGATGCAGGGAGTGCAGATCAACCCATGGCCAAGGTTTGGTTTCATTCACCGTTGCCCTGAACTCAGACTTGCCCATTGCAGCCCATTCTGGTGGTGCAGATTCAGCAAGGCAAATGTCTTATCCTCCTGCTCAGCTTGGTTGGTGAAATTTGCCCCCCCAAAAGGGCCAACAAGTTCCCCTCTGCCTCCTGTTCCCATCCCTGCTCTGAGCAATGCCACCTCTCTTCCCCACCCTAGATTCAGCAGTTTATCCAAGACCTCACAGACATTGCTATGGAGGGGAAACAGAAGGACATGCACACCCGCCAGTGAGCATCTATACCTACGGAGCTGTAAGGGACACACCAACGTGACCTGCTCAGCCAGCAAAGGCTCAGCAGAGTGGGAAAGAAAATAGGAGGACAGAGGGCCCTACAGATATTGTAGACTCCAACGTAGGCTACACCAGTGAAGTTTCATACCTTCCTGGCTCTTCTGTCCTGAACAGTTGCTCACACCTTTTATGTTATTAAAAATAATCAAATTGTGTAAGGTGTCTCTTAATTTCCTGTGAGGATTAGAAACATCAGAGCAGCTCCATCCCACAGCTTCACCCAGACGCCGTTGGCGTGCCTTCTCTGACAGATGGGATTCTGGTTGCAGGAGAACAGTATCCCAGCAAGGCATGCAAGATAGGGAGAGCAGGCAGGGGCAGGAATGTAATCTCACATAGGGATTAGTAGAAGTGTTCACATTTGGACCTCCCACTCAGCCTAAGCTCTGGGTTATTTGAGAGGGACATCACAATGTGGTGGAGGGACTGTGCTTTGGGATAGCTTCAGAGATTTTCAACCACTACACCCAGCACATCTGTGGACTTGGATTTCTCTGCACAGCCATGTGCTACATGCCAAAACTCACCTCCTCCTTCAAGCTCTTAGGGAAAGCATGGAGAATTGGTAGAGGTGAAGGATGAACCAGCCAAAGCTATTGCACCGAGCATTTAGCTGTTCCTTGTGAGTGCCAACATGATAAATACAGAACAAAAGGACTAAAAATGGCTCTGGAGACACACTAATGGAGCTCAGACCAGGCTCAGAGTCTTCTGGGGAGGGCCTTTTAATGGACCAAGGACTCAGTGACATAAGTTTATGGATTTTGAGGCAAAAGAACATCGATCACATGCTCTTGCTGCCTTCTCTCCAGGGGTTACTCCTGTCCTGAGCCAGTGGATTCAGTTAATGTGTCCATCAGATAAGTCTGAGTCCAGTTGGTCCATGTCTGTAATGCATGGGGGTTGCTCAGGCACCTGACTCCTTCCTTCCAGACACTGATTAACCCCCTTTCTTCTCCAAATCTGTGTTTTCATGAGTGGCAAGGAAAACAGATGGCCCAGGGCTGTGCTGGCTGCTTGTCTGGAAAGCAGAGGGAGGATGAGTTTGGGGCAGGAACCCTTGGTGCAGAGTCTGATCAGAGGATGCTCCCCCTGTGTATGTGCTGATGCTTTCTCCACAGGCTTGAATTCATAGGAATAAAGTCAATTAGAAACACAGTACTTTAGGTCAGGTCTCAAGAAGAACTCATCTTGGAAACCCAATTTCCCTCAATCCTCTTGAGCTCTGAGCCATGTTGGGCCATTGAAGACTAGCGAGTTACCATCCATCAGCAGAAAATGACCCTGGGTGATGTCTTCAGTGTGATGCTAGTGCAGAAGAAAACACAATAGTGAAAGCCTCCATAGCAGAGGCCAGGGCAGTAATTGTTTCTCAGCTGCTATATGTGGAAGAAGAGCTCATTTCTCTCTGAAACCTTGACACGTAAATGCAGTGTGGGCCACGACATGCCCCGTGTTCTTCAGAACAGATCCCCTGAGCGGTGGGAGGTGAGTGGCAGTTTGCATTTCATCTGGCAGGGAAAAGTAAAAGCTGTTGCAGCTTTACGCAGCCACCATGTGCCTACACTTTAATGATTATATTATGTTCATTCTGTAAAGCAGAGATAATAACTGTCAGGGAGGGGCAGGAGTGGGCTGCTCCTCAAGGGAATGAGCTAAGGTGACAGCAAAGCAGGCAGGAGGATATCCTCACCGACGGGAAGATCCAGCCCCATGGTCTGCGAGTGAGAGCAGAGCAGTCCATGGCTGTGTCCAGCAATTCCCACACCAGTCTGTAGTGATGAGGCTGTTCCAAGGTCAAGCCAGAACATCACATCAACAAAGCAAGGTGAGAATCAGCCAGGAACAGGGCTGGGCACAGGCTCTCCTGAAAGGCAAGAGCCTAAGTGTGAATGCAGCTCCCAAGCACAGCAGGGGAAGCTCCAGGGAAGGCTCCACGCAGCTCCTTCTCATGCCTTTTCTGTTTTTCCAGCAGTCTGATCCCAGCTTACATGGCTGTCCCACATCACAGCTGGCCTTGAACGCAGGCAGCCAGATCCCTGGCAGGTGGGGAAAGGGTTGCAGAGCCCATGGGCATTAACACCTCCTCGTAGTGGGCTAGGAGCCCCATGATGCTGATGATTACCAAGAGCCATATTGCTTCTTGTGGCAGGAGCTCAGATTAATGTCCTGTGAAAGTCACCATGAAACCAGTACTGGGGTCTGGGGTCTCCTCTGCTTGGTGTGTGGAGCATACAGGGACAGAGTCTTTGCTACAAGGACCCTCAGGGTGCAAGGAGGAAAGAGATGCCCAGCCTGGGAGGAGCAGCAGTGTAGAGGAGCCCTGGGTCACCCAGGAGGTAAATGACAGAGTTGGGAAGAGGCTGGTTTCTTACCCATTGACCATCCAGAAGTAAGGGGCATTTAGCTGCCATGTCAACAGAGGGGCTTAGGGACAGAGGCTGAGGGTTTTGGGGGGATGTTCTGGGGGATGCTCAGGGAGATAAGATGGTTGGAGAGATGGGATAAGGGTACACAGGAGGCTTTCCCTTGCCTTTGGTCAAGACCCTACATTGGGGATGTGGGTCTGCAGTGATTCCTTGCGCAGGAAGAACTTCCCACAAATCCCGAAAGGCATACCCTTCCTGCTGCCACGCCAGGGACTCCTTCCCCAGCAAGCAGACACCTTCATCCTGTCTGCACCCTCTGCTGTGGCAGGCACCATGGAGGTGGCTTGAGAGGCAGGTGGTGCAGAGCACTTCAGGCCAGTAAAAACTGATTTCTCAATGGGAAGAAAATATATTTCTTTTTGTGTGGATGGAGCAATCTAGTGCTCAGCCCTGGGACTGGGCCTCGTGAGGAGCATGTCACCTCCTTGGAGACAGCAGGTCCCTGTGCCAGGGCTGGATCTGAGAGCCTTCACTCCACAGTCAGCAGCATCCTCGGTTGCTGGCCTTCCTTGCTCTCCTGTGAGACCAAATACACAGCAGCAGAAGAGAGAGGAAGAAAACAAGCAGGAGAGAGTGAACCTTGCCGAGGCCCTCAGGGGTCCCAGAGGTTGGTAAATGTCTCACCGAGGCACTGGTGATGATATCAAGAGCCGCTGCCTGCGCTGGAAAAGTCAACTCATGACTCATCCGAGCAGAGACGATGTTGCGCGTTTGTGCCCTTGCATCTTGTCTTGGCAGTGGCATATCCAAAGGGACCAGGAGCATTTACACCCATCCTGAGAGGTGACTCAGCTGTCCCTTCTCCTTCCGCCCATGGCCACCCCCTCACCCACTTTGATATATCTCACCGGTGGGAGCTGTTGGGAGCTAATAGGAGAGGAGCAGCTCTGCCCGGGCACTGAGGAAAACAGGGGGCTGCAGCTCTGAGCCTGCCACTCTGCGAGTGATGGTCTGAAGGCACAGCTACCTCCAGGATGGGCTTATGGAGAAGACAAACCGATGGGCCAGGTTTCCTGAACTCCTTCAGCCACTGGGTGCTGGCCAGTTCAGAGACTTGTCTGCTCAGGCAGCTGAGCTCTTCTGAGGAACCTTCAGCACAGGATAGAAAGACGAGACACACTGGTCCAAGCAGGCACTTTCTGATCTGTTTCAATGTATTTTCATAGAATCATAGAATGCGTTGTGTTTGAAGGGACCTTTAAAGGTCATCTAGTCCAACCCCCCTGCAGTAAGCAGGGACATCTTCAGCTAGATGAGATTGCTCAGAGCCTCATCAAGCCTGACCTTGAATGTCTGCAGGGATGGGGCCTCCACCACCTCTCTGGGCAACCTGTCCTTCCTTTCATTCAACAGAGTGGGCCTGGGCAGTGTCCATCTGCCAGCCGGTACACCACATTCAGCATGTCCCTTACAGCTCTCCTTGAAGGTGAAGCTGAAGACCTGTGCTCCTGACTGGTCCTGGTGTCCCATCTGTGCCTGCTCAGCCCCAGAAGCCCCCACCATCCTGAACATGGAGCCACAGCATGTGTGGATGGTGCTCTGCAGCATCATTTGCTGGAACTACTTGGTTCTGTGGCCCCATCTATGCGCCCACATAGTGGAATGCCTGGTTTTAGGAAGTCAGAGAGCAACAACTGAAACTTGAGGGCAGATTTTGTCTTTTCTTATGTGCCGTTTGTGCGACACCAGCAGAGCAAAGATAGAGGATCCCCTCCTGACAATGCAAAGTCCTTACCCAGGCATGAGTAAGCCACACTCAAGTCCCAGGTTTCCCAGATTGCCAGGCATTGCAACTAACTCTTCCTCTACCATAGAGCTGGACAGATGGCATTGCTCTCAGATGCAGCACTGACCTTCTGACCAGCAGAGTAAGCTCTTTGAAAGGACAACATCAGGCTGTCCACCTCAGGAGTCTCAGACAAGCCAGTGGAGGGAGAAGCCAGGAGCCCAGGGATCTCTATCTGTGGACACATAGGGGAAGGGAGTTATCCCCAGAGACCTCCCAGTCTTTGTCATAAGCAGGGTGGTGGGACAAAGCTGTCTCTAACACCAGCATGGGTTAGACCCAGCCAAGCTGCTGGAAGGACAGAGGGGGGTGACACAGAAGAGATGCTGTCTCTGGCCTTGGCCCACGTGGAAGGCAGGACAAGAAGGTATTTCCCTGACAGCTCCAGAGGAGATTTGATGCTGGTCTGAGCCACGCCTGGTGGTCTTCATAGCCAGCAGCACACTCAGAGAGATGTGAGCACCAAAACAGCACCTTTTAAGTTTTCAGCCCAAATGGTTCTGTGTCCTTACACATATGGGTCTGCTGGAGAGGTCCTAGCCATCCCATGGAGCAGAGGTTGTGCCCTGAGTGGCTACAAGATGTCTACATAACCTGAGTTTCTCACCTCTTCTCACATGACTAGGAGCTCCTAAAGATGCCTCTTCAAGAAGCCTTAGCAAGAGATGATACCCACAGGGTAAAGAGGACAAGGTGGCACCCCATGGTGCACTGACACTGTCATGACTGGGGTGAAGAGATCCTTGGTCAGGCTTGTCTGGAGGAGGAACCAGGCGCTACAGGCACTGACTGCTCCAGCATGTGAAACTCATTTCATCCTTCCTCCTTCCTTTGCTCTTTCCCTGGGGAGCTGGAAAGGATGGAAACACTCTCATCTAAGCTAAGACAAAGCCAGCCAAGGCCTCCCCAGCCCTGCAGAAAGACAAGTTCTGCTCTCATCACTTGTGAGATGCCAGCAGATGCCAAGCTGGAGCTGTGCTGGTCCAGAAGTCCTGCTCCAGAGAGGGGACTACCAGGATTTCCAGGGTTTCCTGGACTATTATCCACCATGCTCCCTTTCTCCTGCCTGCTGGAGCCATCCCACTGGCTCAGGGACCTTGGCACCAGCAGAGGAGATGGCAGGACCCCCTTCCCGAGCACAGTGCCCCAAGCATCACAGAGATGCAGCTCCTACCAGCTCTATTCACTTTCTTGGGCAAAGCGAAACAAACCGGTGTGACTCATCATACCATGGGACACGGAAGCAAAGACTAAAATCACCTAATCAGGTACCAGGGTTTCAGTTCTGCGATGCTGTGTATAATAAACAAGTTTTTTTTGTGTGTGTTAATAGCCTGCCTTCTCAGGGAATTGCAGGGTTTGGATTTGTTTGCATTGTGTTTTTAGAGTTTGGGTGGGTTTTTTGGGTAAGATTTCTTTCTCTTGGCTCAGAGAAGAGATAATTAAAGAATTGGCTAAATCTGCAGTCTGTTTTGCCTCTTGTTGATGGAAAACCCCCAGCACATGGTGATGTTGTTATTGGTTTAATCTGGACTCTGTCAACATTTCCTCTGGAGCAGCCTGCTATTCCATCAGCGTGGGCACAAGCTGATGATGTTGGTGCTCGCTGCTCTGCGGGACAGCTCTGCCCCAGTGCCCATGGTGGGATTCCCACAGGAGGGGCTTGTTCCCCAGAGCCGCCAGACACAGAGCGGCCACTGAGCGGTCCCTGTCACTCAATGGGGACAGGCTGTGACACAGCACATGGCTGTACGGAAAGGGACTGTCAGATCCAGATCCCTTAGGATGCTCTCACCTAGAGACCGACTACAGGGACAGCCCTGTGCCAGCACTGACCACTGTCTTCAGCAATGAATTCAGAAGGCATCACTGGCTTCTTAACCCCGTGATTAGAATTATCTGGTACTTGACATGCCAAGCACCATCAAGTGCCAGATGGCAAAGACATGGAAGTCATTAAAGCCGAATTAGAGCATTGGTTTCCAGCCACCCGACCCAAGAGAGAATGTGGGTGCCAGATGGGTCCCTTCTCAGCAGTCGCTGGCATAAAAGCATGACTGTGAGCTTCCCTGGTCCTACACAACTGACGAGACCCTCAGAGTCTCTCCTGCCTCTCTGCTCCTACCTGGCCCATCTCCCGCCTCCTTGCCTTCTCCAGCACGTTTACCACACGGTGCTTCTTGTATGTTCTTTAATCCCTGACCCGAAGGATAGCCAACTCCCAACCCCAGGAGACCCTTCAGTTTTCAGGTCAGACAGTCCTGCTCCTCCTCCTGAGAGCTCCTGGGGTCTGGGGTACAGGAGGGGGAGAGTCGAGGGGCCAAGCAAGAGAAGAGATGGCGCAGCCAGACCCCCTTCAGTGCTCCATTAAACAAAGTGCCACATATAGAAGACATTTGATGTTCCATAACCCATCAATTAACCCTACCATTCAGGCTTGGTGAGGATAGAAGGCTGTTACCACTGAACAAATATACCAGAAGAGTTCAGGGCTCTGATCATTAAAGGATATTAACTCATGAAGACAGTTTCTTGCCTTTCCAAAGATTTTTCAGCCCAGCCCTAAAGTCAAATATCAGAGGTCAGGAGCCAGAAATGGAAGGGTTGGATATCTTGCTGCAGCAGCAGGAGCTGCTCTGTTCTCCTGGCGTACCAGGGAGCTCCAAAGTCCTGCCTGACCTTTTAGGATCTTGGTTCTGTTCCTCTTCAACCACCCAGCTGTGACACAACCTGACACACCTCTCTGCAAACATCCCAGGCAAGGAAAGTATCTATGAACCAAACTTCCAACAGACATTTATTTGTTTGGGTTGAAATCGATGCACATGAAACAGTGTCGCTCCCGTGTGCTGCACACCTTTGCCATCAGTTAACATACAGGCCAAACAGTATCGTGTGGCCAGGACAGCAGCCTGTCTCCTTCTCCATGACCAGCCACACAAGCACAGCCAGCAAACACAAAACAAAACAGGCCAGGACCTCGCCCATTGCCCCTTGAAAATCCTCCCTGCCCACCCAAGCACTCCTCAGCAGCTGAAGTCTGGGTCTTGGGGCCTTGTGGGGTGGAGGTAAGGATGAATTAGGGACACAAGTTCTGAATCAAGGGCTCTTCCTTGCATTTGGCTTCCTCTGGGTCCAACCAACCAAACTGGCTCAGACATTCACCCTTCCCAAGAAGACCCTGGGGAAGTCAAGGACAATGAGGGGGAGTGTTCAAGGTCTTGAGCCTGTGGTCTGTGGGGATAAAAGCAAACACCAGTATTGTACCATGTGTGTGACTGCAGAGCGACCAAGCAAAGCAGCCACTGGACAGTTTCTGGAAGAGCAAGGAGTGAGTGGCCCAATGTAAGAAGGAAACTCCAGGATGGATGCTACTGATGATGCCCTGTCACCCCTGCTTGGACAACACCCCCCAACTTATGTAGTGCACCTCACTCCGTTACACACAGTTGACAAAGCAGAGAGGAGCTCTCTGTGACTTAATGTGCCCCTGTGATCTACAGGGTGCTTCCTCCAGCCCACGCTGAAGCCTCCCCCAAGCTAGGAGAGCACCAAGAACTGGCAGGCAGGGTTTGTAGAATGCTGTAGGTCATTAACAATAAGCAGCACAAAATATAAGCAGGCTTCAGACTGACTGAAGTCAACTCAGAGGTAACATGAACCAAAGTAGGGTCAAGTTTTCCAGAAATGGCCAGGTGCCCAGGTACTGGAGATGACCATGTTGGCCCATTCGGGCCTTGCACCCTGGTTTGTGAGTGTGCAGAGGGACTGGTTTAGTTTATGGACTTTTCTGGCTGCTGGTAAGATCCATATGGGGAGGAGATTGTTTAGGATGGACAAGAGCAAAGGTTAGAGAACAGGTTCCCACACACTGGGATTTCTGGCAGTGCTGACAAAGAAATGCAGGAGGAACTTGGACCTGCTTACAGAATTGCACCAGGAAGGTTCCCACCTGCATTGTGTTTTATAAGGATGAATGTGCTATCAGGTACAACGGAAAGAGCCAGGTGGCTTGTGACCATCTCAGTGTCATGGGCATGCTGGGCAGTGACTCAGGCAGGAATATCATCTCAAGACCCTACAGAAAGATGCAGCAGGACTGAGCTGGAGGAGTCAGCATCTTGACCAGACCAGACCTCTTGGGCAGCCACCCAAGTGGGAGGCCACCCCAGGACACCCAGTAAAGCCACAGAAGCCTACAGGGCAGAAGTGCAGGGCAGGAGATGTGACAGGTCTTCTCACCCAGAGAGAGAGCCCCTGTCCTGACATGATGGACATTAGCAGCTCTGGCTGTGCCATCTCAGCACTGTGGGGTGCTTAGAAGGGACAAGAGGAACTGAGACAGTGGGTGACCTCAGGGTGCAGTGTGTCTTTTGCACAGGACTTTATGTCCAGTTCATGGTGCCAAGCCCAGAGGTGCTGGCTGGGGCACTGGAGGGCAGGACTCAATGCCCTCTTGGCAGTGAGAGTGTCTCTCATCTGTTCTCTCCACCTTCCCCTGACACTTTTCCAGACTCCTGTTTGGTTTTCACTTCCTTCTGCCTGTTGCCCTGTTCTGAATTTTCCATCTTTGCTCTAATTTCCTCCTTTTTCTTGGAGCTGAAAACTGAATCCAGTAATAGTGAGATGGGGAAAGCAACTCATCTGCCCGTAGTTCAGCGCACCAGGTTTGTGCTCAGGTGATAATTTCAAAAGAATTAGCCCTTCATTCAGCTGTCTCTGGGGACTGCCCTTCACACTTTGCTCAGCTCTATCCAGAGCCATAAAGCATCTTGCAATAAAACCGGTGCAAGCACAACGAAACCCAGACCAGAGATATTCCCCACCAAGAGTCCTCAGGAATCATCCCAGAGAGACTCACAAGGTGGTACAAGGCTGAAGATGTGACATCATCTGTGGCCACAGCACATCTTGGATGGTGGAGCGCAATGTTCTCCAAACATTAGCTCCCAGTGCTTTTCTTTATTACTCTGTCCAGGTGAAGGACTGTACTGGTCCTCTTTGTCATGGACTCACTTGCTGTTGCTGCACACACCTCTTCCAAGCTGAGCTCGGGTGGAATTCGGTGTTTGTTAATGTCATGGAGGAGACGACCGTTGACGTGGCACCAAGGACACATGCCATCATTCAAGCTTGCACCAGCCTGCTTGGGAAGTCCCTTTGGCAGTGGTGCCACAGTGGGAAGCATGAACAATGACGGGAAGTTGAAACTCTCAGAGGAGAGCAGATTGTGGACTCTGGCTGGAGACCTGGGGAGGAAAGGCAAGAGATGAAAAACCATGGGTTGCTACTGTGGGATCCCCTTGGTGCCTCCCTTCTCCAATGGCTAGGGAGCAAACCCTGCTTTATAGAGTGCCTAATGCCAACGAGACTAACTCCTGAGTGTTGAGCCACTTGCCACAATGGAAGTCTCCAGCAGTATTAAGGATGAGTTAATCCTGCCAGCGACTACAACCCACCATTACCATGATCTTCCTCTTAGACAGTGCTTGTCACACATGCTAGCACTCAGCTTTGGCCATGCTCATCACCTGCTGAGTAAAGGCCAGGAATGGAGAAAGTGGGAGCTCAGTGGGAGGGCGCTTTCACCTCCTCGCTGCTGCTCTGTGATGAGATCTAAGGTCTGGACTCAGATTTGTGGTGCTGGAGCCCAGAATTTCACTTCAACTGTATTAAAGGCACATCCTTATAGACATAACTTCATCTCAGATCTGACTTGTTTCACCTGTGTCCTCACCACACTCTGGCAGGAGTGAGCTCATCTCACTAGCCATCACCAGTTCAGCCTTTGCTCCATCCCACACCAAGCTGTTTAGGCCTTGCTGGACTTGTCTGCACCCCACAGAGACCCATTTTGGCAGCGGGTGCTGTGGAGCAGCCTCATGCATAGGAAGAAGAGCAGGGAAGCAGCTTTAGCCAGGCAGAGCTGGTCCAGTGGGGATCCAACCACCCGCCTCTATGAGCCTGGTCACTTCAGCTTCCTCCTGGGATAAGCACAGGAAGGACATGGATGAGGAAGACCAGAGGATGCTCCGAGGGCTGGAGCCCCTCTGCTGGGAGGACAGGCTGAGAGAGTTGGGGGGGTTCAGCCTGGAGAAGAGAAGGCTCCAGGGAGACCTTAGAGCCCCTTCCAGTCCCTAAAGGGGCTCCAGGAGAGATGGGGAGGGACTCTGGATCAGGGAGGAGAGCCACAGGACGAGGGGGAAGGGTTTTAAACTGAAAGAGGGGAGATTGAGATGAGATGTGGGGAAGAACTTCTTTGCTGTGAGGGTGGTGAGAGCCTGGCCCAGGTTGCCCAGAGAAGCTGTGGCTGCCCCATCCCTGGAGGGGTTCAAGGCCAGGTTGGAGGGGGCTTGGAGCAACCTGGTGTGGTGGGAGGTGTCCCTGCCCAGGGCAGGGGGTGGCACTGGATGGGCTTTAAGGTCCCTTCCAACCGAACCATTCTATGATTCTAAGGTAGAGAAGTCTACACCAGGCTGCACTGGCAAGAAGCACCTCTGTGGGTCCGCCACTCCCCGAGACTTATACAAAGCAATAATGTTTGGAAAGGGTTTATGTCCTGAACCACTGGCAAATGGGTGGGGATATGTCTGGTTGCTTCTTGGTGGCTGGAGGATAGTCCTGCCCAACTGGCACAGCCTGGTCCTTGGCAAACTCTGTTTGAAAAATAATGGGCACATCACTTTACGGTTGGGCACCTAGGGCTGTCAGCAGATGCCAGTGATTTAACTGCAACCTGCTGAAAAGGAGCAGGTGGGGGCCTCAGCAAGAAGGACTCTCAAGGACAGAAAGGCATGGTGTTAGGTTTTCAGAGAAGATGCCATAAGAAGCCAAAGGCATTGGTGGCGTAACTCCATGAGCACCAGATATGCACAGCAGTGGTACATCTGACCAACAACTCCTGTTAGAAGGAGATGCCTTGGTGCCTGGATATGCAACCTGCAGTGCACCTGGCCCTGCTACTCCCTGCCCTCCACCTCTCTACCCGCTCCACCCAGCTCCCTCCATCCCCTTGTCCTCCTCCCAGACACAACTACTGCTGCTTATCTTCCAGACCCTCTCCTGGTTCTTGGTGGGGCTCCAGCACTTTTCTCCAATGCCAGCCCCCAGAGCAGGGCTGCCGTTTGGTGGTCCCTCACACCCCACACCTGCAGCACCAGTGTGTGTCCCAGACACCAGCCCTCACCCACCCCACACTTGGCTGTTTGAGGACACCAAGAGAGCCCCCTCTTTCCCGGCCCAGCTTCCCGGGACGTGTACTCTACCATGGTCATGTCCTGTGCAGAGGAGCTGGGAGCTGGCCTACATGATGGAGCAGGTGAAGCCACAGCACTCCTTGAGCAGGGTGAGGCCCGTTTTGGTCATGTATGGTGTGGAGGTTTGCTGCCCCCTGGAAGTCATTTTCTTCTCTTTGACAGGAGCTATGGAAAGAGGAATTGATGTCTGCCTGGTGACAAAAGCACAGGCCCATCGCTTCTTCTTAGAGCTCCTTTTGGGGCTAAGATGCTGATGCTCTTCTCACCCACAGCTGGGCATGAGATTCTGCATCCAGAAGGCACATCACCATGTGTGCAACAGGCACAGGGACCCAAGGCTGGAAACGCCTCCCACTGGACTGGGGAGGTGTTCCTCCAGCAATGATGGAGGCACAGTGAAGAGGGTAGCCATGAGGGGCCATAAAGAAAGAAGGACTGGATGGATACCACAATTTATTATCTTAGCTAATGGTGTGATGAAATCTAAGGAGCTGGTTGGAAACGGTCAGAAGAAATATATCAGCCTAAAAGGAGAAGACCTACCCATCCCCTTTCTCATGGGACATGCTGGCTGGGAAATGGAAGCGTAACATCTGTACCAACTCGGGATGTTTCCACAATGTGATCTCAAGCACCACCATCCCCCAGTTGCCATTTCCCCACACCCTCCTCCGGCAACAGATGGCTTCCAGGGAAGTGGCTAGCATGGAGCTATCATGCAGAGCAATGAAATCTTGGGTACAGTGTCCTTAGGAATGGGGAACTCCCAGGAAGTTTCAATGCAGGGAATAAAACTCATCAACCACCTACTTGCTTGCTGGAGGTAGCTTTTGGAGAGCTTACTTTGCAGGAACTCTGCCATTTCCTTGTCTTCTTCCCTTTCCCTGTGACAAAGAGATTGGTTAGAACTCAGGGAAGGAGCAGCAAGGCATTCAGGACCATCTGGCAAGGCATGATACAGAGCAGAGGACAGACTGCACTGTCCTCAGCGCAAGGAATAAATTGCACCAGCTACCTGAGCCTCTCAAACTCCACATCATCCACCAGGAAATCCCGCGTTTCCACCAGCTTATGTATCTGCTGGACCAGCTCTTCTTCCTTCTGTTTCTCCTCATTGGACTTCTCATTCTCTGCAGCACAGGGAACATATTTAACACACCAACAGGGGCCATCCCACCCATTCCAAGGCCAAGCTTGCTCTGCTTCTGCTCGACTTGGGAGCAGATGTGAGAGTGGGGTTAAAAGCCAACCCAAAGTAAGCACCTGGATCCAGATACAGGCTGCTAAATAAGCAGCAACCTCATCCCAAACCTCCCTGGCCAGAAGGAGACAAGTCTGGTGTCACTGAAATTTGAATTTTCAGCTTCTCCCCAAAATTTCCATGAGGCTGAGAAAAATGCAACTGTGGCTTTGCAGAGTAGAGGAAGGGCCCCTCTGACCTCTCTGGTCAGAGTTGACCGTGGCTTCCCTGGGGTCTTCACCCTGCCCTGCTGGAGAGGCTGGGTACTGGGTGTCAACAAGCTCAGAAATGTCAGGCTCAGACGTCATCCTTCGGTCAGGATGTGCTCAACCCGCGTTTCCCACCAAAGCACACCCAACCAGTCTCAGCTTGGCCCTCAGCTGGGTAGGGGTCCAGAGACCTCTGAGCCAGGTTCTCTGGCTGAGAAACCAGCCTGGGATTCAGGTGCACAGGGAATTATCAACAATCCCAGATGACTTGGGAACACCTCACACCACCATTTATCCCATTCATAGAGAGTCATGAAAACCAATACGATCCACTTGGGTTTTGTGGCCTTATTCCCTTGTGGAACACGGTCCTGGTGATCTCATCCTTTACATCTGACCTTTCAAACCACTGACAGCCCCATTCCCACCCCAGTTACAAGGACAACCACAAGTTTCCAACCAGGGTCTTTTGGATGTGCTATCCTGGGCTGTCACCTGAACCCCTACAGTGACCGGCCTTGAGCATGGTGGGACGCACTTGTGCCACAGATCTCTGGGTAGTGAGTTAGTGAAGACCTGAAAGCTCTCATAGCACTATGAAGTCGTGTCTTATCTAAATTGATACATAATGGTAAGTGGGATACGAGAAGATGATAGAGATAGGGCTACGGAGCGTTAAATGGAGAGCTACCTTAGGTGGAAACTGTGACTGTCTGTGCTGCAGCTATTTAATACCATTTCTGAATTCAACATCCAGCCCCAAAATCAATCCAGCACAGGACAGATCAATCTCCAGTCTTCCTTCAGTTAAATAAAAATGCAGTGAAATGCACAGTATGGAGCAAACCCGGCAGGCTGGGTCTCAGCAGTTACCTAAACTGTGTATTGATTCGTAGTTTAAAGCCTGCTATCTATTGATCGGAGGTGTCGCTGCAGGGGGCTGAGTAGAAGGAACTTCTTGTAATCATCATGTTGTTAGAAACATCCCCAGCAACCAAAGGTTTCTCCTACAGTTGTGGTCTTGTGCAGGGAATGAGCTCCAGCTTCCTGCCAGAGAAAGCCAGTCTGGACTGAGGTCTATCCAACTCTGGAGACATTCAAACCCCACCTGGACACCTTCCTGTGCAACCTGCTCTGGGTGGACCTGCTCTGGCAGGGGGCTGGACTAGATGATCTCCAGAGGTCCTTTCCAACCCCATATCATTCTGTGATTCTGTCTGCGCCATGGCTGCTAGTACGAAGAGTTAAAGCAAAGTCACCCAGCCATGGGCACTGTCTCTGTGCAGCAGCTCCCACCTGCCTGGTGGGAACAGGAGCACTTTCCAGTGTCATTTGGATGCTGAACAAATTGGAAACATCAGGCTGCACACAAACATCCCAGCTATCTGGAGTTAATTAACAATCTGCTTTCCTGAGTTAGAGCATGTTGGAGTTAACACACCTGCCAGGTAAACACTGCACCTTTTTTTGTGACTTGCTGATCTCAGAGTCCATCGTGACCATGGTATCTCTCTGAAGTATTAAAGGCACCTTGGTCTGGTGAGATTTCAAGCCATGGTCTGTCTGAGCTCTGAGTAAGCACTGACGTGTTTGAATCTTTATCCGAACCAAAGTTCAATGCCCAATTTTTACAAATGATCTGCTGCTATCCTCTCACAAGACCTATGATGTGTGGGATTTTTCCACCAGAGTATGATTTAAGCCAAATTATAAAGAAGACAAAAAGAGCACCCCTGATGCAAGCAGCATTTCTGCTCTCAGCTGACTCTGGGAATGCTGAAAAGGATAGAAATGAAAGACCAAAACAGATGAAGGAAAGCCAGCCACATTTCTCAAGCTCCAGAAAAGGCCAAGTTTACCCCTGGTCCTGAGCCATTGTTTAGGTTGTCTTGTTTTATGAATTGGAATAAGTTTGAATTAAAAGCCCACATGAGATTGGAGTCTGTTTCGCAAGCAGCTCCTGTTTTTATGGCAGAACCCTCCCCTGTCTGAACCTCCCTCTGGACACAGCCAGGTTGTATTAAACTGATCAAGACCTGCATATCAAGCAGCACTTGGGCTCTAACTGCGTGCTGATGATTCACAAGTGAAACCACAGCACTAGAAAGGGTGAAGGTTTCTTTGAGACAACCTTGGGGACAGAACCGATGAGCTGAGCCGTGGCTCTGGGAAACAGCTGGTCCCTTGTCTGCATCCCGGCATCGCCCCCTCCTACACATTCATTGGTCTTGGTGAGCCCAGCATCCTCAGAGCGATACTTGTGGTGGTCCAGATCTTAATGCTTGGATGGGTGCAAATAAACAGGGAAATGTCTCCCACCCAGTTTCAAAAACACACATAAAGTCCTTCCTGGGGATGACCATGTCCTAGGAGGAGGCACAGCCTTATGAACAGTGATGGACACAGCTTATGGGGAAGCCTTTCTTGCTTGCTCTCATTCAAACCCCGAGCTGTTTGGTGTGTGCTTCTGTTGAACACTTTGGCTGAGGGGGATCATTTACAGAAATGAGGTTTGGTCTTTCCCAGACTGTGAAGGGTCAAGGGTGGCTCTGGCTGCAATAGGCACCTGAAGGGTCACTGGTCGTGGTAAGGAGGGGGACAAAAGTGGCATTTCCTCCCAGCTGATGTTCTCACATATGTTTCCCTGGACTGTTTGCCTCTTTTCAACATCCTGAATGATGAATTCACCTAAATCAGGGACATGACTGAACCCCCTTTGGCATGATGTCTCCCTTGTACCCATCCTATGCTGGTTGCAACCAGGAACCTTTCCCTGGCAGCTGCCGCCATCTGCCTGACACACATTTCTGACACGGCTACAGCAAGAATTCACTGTTTTTCATGTACTTGAGGCTCATCTTCCCTCTTGCTACTTTCAAAGTGGGGTGCCAAATTGTGGTCTGACAATGTCCTCTGCTTGTCCTCTCAACTCATTTGGGGATCCAGTGTATGTGGCAGGTTCCGACTGTGTCGGCATTCACCACCACCTCCCTCAGCTCCTCCCCTCTTCCTATACCAGACCCATGCTCTTCCTCAAAGGACTCATGTTTTTTCTCCTTTCCTGTTTCCTCTGCCTTTCAGCCCAGGCCTGGGCAAGGACTACCTGGCAGCAAACAGCAAAGATCCCATGAAAGATCTCAGCTCAGACCCAAGGAGCCACTTTTCCTAATGCTCAGGCACTGCCCGAAGCAGCATTGTCCCTGGGAGCATCCCGGGGTGGAAGCCATTCAAGATCTTCTTGTATTTCACAGAAGCTCTTCTGCTGATGGTAGCGGCAGGGTGCAGCTCTCGGAACCTTTACAAATTCTTACCTGGAAGGGCAATGAGTTTTTGAAGCTCTTGTTTGAGCCGGCTGATTTCTTTGCAAAGCTGAATGTCGTCCATCCTGCAAAGACACAAAGGAAACCACTGAGGGAAAGATCGGGAGAGAAAAGGTTCAGAACCTCCAGAGCAACACCCAGACAATGCTGGAAGGCAACGAGCCCATTGTCCACAGCCGGGAGCACAGATTTACCTGCCTGCTTGTGGGAAATGGCAGCCCACTTCACTCAGCTTTTGTTTGAGCTACCTGGGTTGTGTCACTGGTTGTTGGAGGTGAGAAATCAGCCAATCCCTTTTTCACCTAGACAGAAGCACCTCCTAAGCCCTACCAAGCACGCCAGCATCTTAGCATGACCTTGCCAAGGCTGTCCAAGCTTTTGATGTAGAAGGACTCCTTGGATGCTTTGCAGCCCTCATGTGAAACTGTCCTACCTGGGAGAGCACAGCTGAGGTTTCTAGGAAGCTCCAGTCCGTGAGCGACAAGAAACTCCAACACACCATCTGTGTCTACAGGTGATACAAGATTGACTTATGAGCTGGTGCCACCTTGAACAAATGTGTCTTTGGTTCCCTTTGAGGTGTGTGTTGCTAGAAGCCCTGTCTGCATTTTCAGTAATCCTTCCTTCCTTCAGTGGTCCTTCCACTGAGTCATGCTGTCCACCCCTTCTGGGATGAGTCATATTTGCTGGAGCTACTTGAAGATGCAGCTTTGTCAGCTGGGCTGAGGACACCAGAAAAATTAATAATGGAAGGGAAAATAAACAGATTGATGAAGAGGGACCTTGTGAGATGATGCTGTAGGAGGAGATCATGTCAGGCGGAGGAGAAGACTTCCTCTTGGCTCTGTCAGACTTTTGCTCCATCTGACAGTGCCTTCATTTGTTTGTACCCTGCACTGAGTAGGTCCACTGATGCCAATGTCTAGGAGCTGCACGTGGAGAGCAAGGAGGTCTGTTTGCCCTTTTATTGCTTGCTCAGAGTCCTTGGGTGGCCAAGCCCTGAGCTTGTGCAAAGAGCACCAGGTCTGCAGGGGACACATGGGCAACAGGCCCACTAGTGATCCACTTATTATAATTAAAATAAACAGTCAAATGATAACAGAAATGTTATTAAAATTAAATTGGAATTTAATTCTGTAGAAACTGATAATGAGAATAATAAATGGGCAATAATAAAAATTCTCATTTCAGTAAAACTCGGGAGAGATTGCAAAGACAAGGACCCAGAGGCTGCTGCTGGAGAGGAAATTACTTCTACCACTGGCAATAAAACTTAGTGCAGCATCAGCCACGGCCATGCTGCCCCGACTGGCCCCGGGGCACAGATCAGGGCACTGAGTGGGTGAGGTGCAGAACTGAGTGTCCCACAGGAATTCCAGACCTTTCTTTTTGCCCTATAAAAGCAGGAATATTGGGAGCTTCAATATCTTCCGCAGCACAGGCATCTCACAAACGTTGGAACGTTTTAGTCTGACATTTCCAACAAGAAGAAGACACTGATGGCTATCGAGCAGATCAGAGGGGTCACTCCTCCATTTGGCAGCACACCAGTCCACCGTTCTGAGCCCCACCATCCCACCGATCTTGAAATATTACATTTTTTCCTCTGTTGGGAAAAAAACCACCTCTTTCAGCCCCAGGTCCCCAACCTTTTTAACCCTCTTCTGCCGAACCCGGGTCTGGGGATCCCTCTTCTCCAGCACTGATGCTCAGGGAAGCCCTGGGCTTTCCCCGCCTTGCAGTGCCACACTCCGCAGAGCTGATGCTCAAGTTCCCCCTGGTGCCTCCAAAACACTCAGACATGGAATCCTGGCGTTTCCAAACTTCCACAGCTTCTGCAGCTGTGTCTACCCTGGTATGCGGTTTCTGCAGGTGATTTCCTTCTGTTTTCCAAGTGCAAGCCAAGGAAGAAAACAAATAAAGGGATAAGAAAAAGCAAGAGACGTGAGTTTTGACAGTACCTGTGAGATTTAGGTACCAGTTGCCATGGCAAACATTTAAGAACTAGACTTTTTATCATTTCCAAAAATCCTTCTCAACAATATATTCAGGGGGAACTGTGCCTCAAAGAGGTCATCACTCTAAATCTGAGCCTCTAAACCACACTCCAGCTCATAGCTTCCCCAGACAGGGGATTTACACAGGCATTTCTTTGGCTCTGGTGATCCCTGTAGTGCCAGTACCAGTGGGGACCCAGACACATTAAAAAAGCAGCATATTGAGCGCTGCAGCCCGCTAAATATGATTTTTGCCATTACCAGCAAAAGATCCCAGGCTTTGTGTTGACCTCACAGCATGGGATCTCAGGACTGGGCTGACTATAGCAATTTAGTGGTATTAAAAGGATTAATCAACCCAGACTATGAATAATTGGTCCTTTTCCTCCCAGAACATAAAATCTCCTGATGTACCCAGGGAAAATATTCTTTATCACCCTACGTGCTTATCACCTGGTTAGTGCCACTGCAACGCAGTGATTATTTGATTGCCTTCAATGAGATAGATCTGCAGATTTTTACCAAAATCTGCTTTGATTATTGAAATGGACCCTGGAGAAAATCCTTCCCCCCTCATCTGGCTGCAAAGACTGTGCTGGGAGAGCAGAACGCTGTGTGGAGGTAGGCACCAGGCACCGATGCTGGTCCAGCCCCAAGGCCCATCCAGCCCCAATGCATCCTGATGTCCTCCAGCAACCAGGGGATACAGGAGAAAAGGAGGAGCTGGGTGGATGTGTAGTATTTCAATATAGGGAGAGTAAACTCTGATCATCTGGATGTTCAACAGCTTGTGCTGGGGCAAACAGGTATCTCCAGAGAACAGCAATGAGCCACCAAGCTTCAGGACCCTTCCCAAGCCCATCCTGAGAGCCATGCACTGAGGAAGAATACTGACCCACTGGGAAGACCCACAGGGTTCCTGTGGTTGAATATAGAAACAATTAGTGTAGTTAAATTCGTGTTAAAAACTCAGCTTGGAAATAGGGTGGCTCAACCCGTCACAGCATCAGTGGCCCCTTTGTAACAGGGATCCGTTCAAGCCCCTTCTGAGAGCAGAGCCCAAGCAGTGGGAGAGTCTGCGCTTCCAGGTGGAAAAGGAGGTGGAAAGTGGCCTCAGCTCTACTCATCCCTAGGGATGATCCATGTCTGATCAGGCAGGCAGAAAATATAGGGGGGAAGGCAGGTACTCACATGTACCGCAGCTCCGACTCCCTCCTCACCAAGATCTCCCGGATCCTCTCGATTTTGAAGAGCTCCCCTTCAATGTCATCGATGGTGGTGGTGGAGTCGGCCATGGAAACGATCTCGTCCTCTGCAAACGAAACGGGAGCCACGTTAGCCAGGAGATGGTAAACATGCGCCGAGGGACAACAGGGACCACAGGGCTGTCAGAGGGACCCCTCTGCAAACACCAGACCAGCGTAACCACTAACCCTGTGTTATGGTTTGAGAAACCCCATAACAATTTATTGTCATCTAGTGACATTTTCTGTGTCGTATTATATGTCATATTATCTGACATATTGTATATGACATTTAGTGTCATATTCTGTTACCTGATGACCCCTGCCCACCCGGAAAGGGGAATTGGGGAAAGCAAGGGAACCCGAGGGTTGAAATATAGATTTAAGAGGGTAAGACCAAATAATTAACAATAATACTAAAGAACCAGTATTGATCCTGATACTAATCATGTATCATACTCAGCCTATTCCATCCCAGGAAGCCGTGCACCCCCAGCAGGGACAACGAATGTGGGAAAAAATCACAGAATTATATGGGGTTGGAAGAGACCTCTGGAGATCATCCAGTCCAACTCCCCTGTCAAAGCAGGCCCACCTACAGCAGGTTGCACAGGAACGTGTCCAGGCAGATTTTGAATGTCTACTGAGATGGAGACTCCACCACCTC
>VXAK01026334.1:222197-232888 GCA_013399435.1 Arenaria interpres
GGGGGGGGTGTGTGGGAGTGGAATTGGGCGATGGTGAAGGTTCCTTCCAACTCCAACCGCTCTATGGTTCTACGATTCTCTGAAAACAGCAGCAATAAAGGCATAAAAAATAAAAGCGGCCCCGCCTGGCATGGGGGGGTTGGGGTGTGTGTGGGGGTGTGTGTGTGTGTGTGTGTGCAAAACGCATCCCGGTGGGTATGGTTGCGTGGGCTCACGCGTGGCTCCGGCGAGTAAAGACAACCAGGCTTCGCAGAGCTTCGTGTGCTGAGGGTTGAGGGATTTAACGCCAGACAGCTCCCCCCCCATAAAGATATAGAGTCATACAATGGTTGGAAGGGACCTTAAAGCCCCCCCGGTGCCACCCCCTGCCCTGGGCAGGGACACCTCCCACCACACCAGGTTGCTCCAAGCCCCCTCCAACCTGGCCTTGAACCCCTCCAGGGATGGGGCAGCCACAGCTTCCCTGGGCAGTAACTTTTCCCCATGGAAAAACACAACAGGAGGTGTTTAGAACATGCTCAAAGATATCATGGAATCATGTGTGTTGGTCAGTTTCAGACCTTTGAATTTCACAAAGGTTTGTTGGCCGCACCCACAGCGGTGGGGATCTCAGTGGTGGGTGCTGCTCCTCTCTGGCCGAGCTCTCCTGCAGAGACAGGCTGTCTCCTGCAGGACACAGCAATCACCAGTCCCACCGTCTTGAAGGTTTGTCCCAGCAAACTGGTACAGGGAAAGGCGAGGACAAAGTGTGGATTGGAAACCCTTCCTGCTCACTCACTGATACCAGAAGCGCTTTCTCCACTGAGGATCCCCAACCTGCTGTCCTCTGGAGGCACACACCTCAGCAGCACTTTCTCCAAAACACACGTCCTCTGCTAGGACACCTTTCTCTGCTAGGACATGCCTGCAGGTGGCACTGATGTCCCCAAGCTGGCTTTGTGCAAGAGCACAGGTCCAAGGGGAGGCTGAGGCTGGGCTGAGGGACACACCGCCTTCAGGAGGGGGCTTAGGGACACCCTCCAGCACATTTTGGGAAGTGCCACCACACAAAGTCACTGGGTTGGAGAGCAGTCAGGGCATTGGAGAGGTGAGAGCCAGGCCTGGGGGAGCAGCTGTGGGGTTCTGCCCCCCCCATCCTGTCACCTGGCTGTTCTCCCACCCAGATGGTGGTGACGTTGCTTGATGTTGATAGTCAATGCAATAAAATAAGCTGTCGGTGAGCAAAACCGAGGCAGGGCAACGTAAGGGGTGGGTGAGGAGCATCACCCCCTGCAGAGAAGCACCAGCCTGTGGTACCTGCTGTCAGCACCTCGCAGCATCCTCGTCTCTGGCTGCTCCCCCCGCAATGAAACTGGCTGCTGAGCTAATCCTTATGAAACGTTCTCACTGGAAGTGACATAAATCTGAGGAATACCTTGGAATTCCCGTGTCCCAGAACCAGAGAGGAGCTGCTGACTATTGATACAGTCCTGTGTTTTAAACCAGAACACGTGCATGGGAGACAGTGCTTCACTCACTGAGGATAACCATGGCATATAAACAGAAGGAGGAGACAAAAATTAAGAGTCTATGCCTAAAAAAAATGGAAAAAAAGAAGAAAAGAAAGGGCATGGGAGCTGCTGCTCTGCTGCTTCTGTTAGAAATGCAGGAGCAGCACCTCGCTCCAGCAACCACTGGAGAACACAGAAGCGTCTCTTGGATTAGAGAAACATGAAGCCCCGAGGCCACAGAGGTGTCCTATAACCCACCCCAGAGCTGAAATGGCGTTTCTTGAAAAATATCAAGTTTCACTATTCAAATGACTTGTTCAAGAATGCCCTGAGTTTTGTTTGTAAGGCAGTTGCGCTGTAATTTTAACAGTTAGACAGGCAAAGCCCAGCGGAGGGTCACAGCCACGTCGGGGGGCTGTGGTTTGGTCGTTTTAGTGGTGAAGGTAAGAAGAGCCCCTGACTGGCTGTGCCTCAGCCCATGGAATGATGAGCTTCTGCCACCACTGTAATTATGAACTCAGGTCTGAAGTGACTCACCTTGCTTTGATTGCTCCACAATGCAGAGAAAATGAACGTGTAAATATTTTAAATCGGTTCCTCAGCTAAACACCCCACAGGATTACTTTCGCCACAAGTAGCCAGGTCTGCTGTGGGTTGCAACTTGAATTGGACACATTCTATATGCTCACTTTGTTCTTAACGGGCTTAAATCAAACAATCTAGAGTCATACACATGCTTATGATCCAATTAACACACGCTATTTGGTCTGCCACGTTGAATGGAATCGTTATGTGCAGAGGTGAATGCAAATGAAGCACACCACAGGGTACAGAGCCGACGTGCCCCGTGCGAACACGGTGGCTCTTCCTTCACCCAAGAACGCTCTACGCCCTCAAATATACACCTGATCAGTTTTAGTGGGTCTTGAGATGACTTTCACATTGGTCTGCATGAGATGAGAGTCACTAGCAGCAAGGCTTCCAGGGCAGTAGAAGAATATTTCTTGAAAGCACTAATATTTCGCTGTCTACAGACATTTCTGTGGAAATTGAGCACCTACACAATAGAAAGTACACAGGTGTTACAAGCGTATAAACAGAACATCATCCAGTACCAAGCAACAGCAACACAATCTCCCAGGCACTTGAAAGTGCTGAGATATACAAAGAGAATTAAAATGCAGCTGGGAGAACATTAGGATGGACATGGTCATTTGAAGCTCTTTAAAGAAACAAACTGAGTAGGCAACAGCAAACAACAGACACCGCTAAGGAACATTCAACAAATTCAGAGTCTTCAAGAATGCTTCCAAGGTGACGCTCAAAGAGTGCTTCACTGCCAACTCAACTAGGTGCGTCCCCAGCAGCGTGGCCAGCAGGGTGAGGGGGGGGAATATTCTGCCCCTCTGCTCCGCTCTGGGGTGACCCCCCTGCAGTGCTGCCTCCAGCTCTGGGGCCACCAAAAGCAGAGGGACATGGACCTGTTGGAGAGGGGCCAGAGGAAGCCATGGAGATGTTGCGAGGGCTGAAGTCCCTCTGCTGTGAGGACAGGCTGAGAGAGCTGGGGGGGTTCAGCCTGGAGAAGAGAAGGCTCTGGGGAGACCTTAGAGCCCCTTCCAGTCCCTAAAGGGGCTCCTGGAGAGATGGGGAGGGACTCTGGATCAGGGAGGGGAGCCCTAGGAGGAGGGGGAAGGGTTTGACACTGAAAGAGGGGAGATTGAGATGAGATCTGGGGAATAAATTCTTTGCTGTGAGGGTGGTGAGAGCCTGGCCCAGGTTGCCCAGAGAAGCTGTGGCTGCCCCATCCCTGGAGGGGTTCAAGGCCAGGTTGGAGGGGGCTTGGAGCAACCTGGTGTGGTGGGAGGTGTCCCTGCCCAGGGCAGGGGGTGGGACTGGATGGGCTTTAAGGTCCCTTCCAACTCAAACCATTCTATGATTCTATGATCTTGATGATGGCAGGAAGCTGAGTATTTTAATTGGTCACTTGTTGAGAAAGGACTGTGGTCCCAAGGACCTCAATGTCTACTCCTGCAGAGGAATGCACATCAGAATAAATGGTTTGAATTTATTTAATAAGTGTATTTTCCTTAGGACTTTTAAAAAAAATCAGGTTCATGTTTCTCAGTGCTTTGAATGTTACAATTATTTCAGCATATGGTTGTGTTTTCTGGCTCAAAATTCCTTTTACTGACAATAAAACCCCATGCTAACACAAGCCCACTGTTTTCAGTATTGTAACTACCTCCATAGTTCTGACCTTTTGACCTGCTTAGATGCAAAAATGTTCTCAAAGTTTCAAAAATGAAGCCGTGTTACCAACAACTTCCCGTCTGCTGTACTGCTGAGATCGTGATAACTACATTTTCTGTTCCTTGATTTCTTCAGGCAAGATTTCTAGGTATGAAAGGTGAAGCAAAGGTTAATTTTAAAGTTGCCTCATACTCACCTCTACACTTGGGTTCCCAGTTTTATGGTCTCAACATACCCAATTTAAAGTAAAAAATTGCCCTTAGCCAGAAAACTCATTTATATTGCAGCAAAACCAGGCCCCAGGGGAAAAACCATGTAGAAAAAAATATTCTCTGTTCCCTGAGAAATGGACAGTCTAAATTAGCAAAGATTCCTTTAATCCCTCTTGATAAATACAGCAATAGAGGTACCAAGCTGATAGTGTCAAGATATTTCAAGAAAGACTCTTTTTTCCCTCTGCATTAGTACTACTCAGTGCTCACACCCGTAATGGTCAGGAGCTGCCTAATATTTTTAACAAAGCTATATGGGACCCGTATTGTAAAGACACAGAATCTCGGTATGATGCTGTAATCACAGTTCACCTGAGCTCAAATCCCACTGGTAATGTCTCGTCTGTACTTTAAAGATGAACAAAAGGAGAAACTTTTACTGAAGACAGCACAGTGGTGCCTTAGAGGCATCAGGGACCGTCATGGAGGAAAAGACAATTCATAGTGCTCTTGCTGTTAAGATTCAGAATAAGCGGAATTAACTCCACAGCTCTCAGACATGTCACTCTCCTGTTCTCGTGAAACTGCAGCTGAACAGCCTTACCTTAAATGGACCAGACCTATGATTTTGGGAAATGACTAACTACAAAACACCACAAACCTCTCTGTGAATTCATCTGGGCAGATTTCACTGCAGCCCACAACGAAACCTGCAGCCATTGTTCACTGAATGATAGAAATCTTTGGAGAAGACGGGAGAGGATCTTACTATGCTGCTCAGATCCACGAGAAAAATGAACATTTAGAGATCATTGCCCACTGAGTTTTACCTAATTTCATATTCTGAAAGTGCCGCCCTGTTGAAGTCAATCGCCGATGTGAGGTGCACAGAGAGGAGCTGGAGGAAACATTCACCACAACCCATCATAAAATAACTGCCAAAATGACAGAATCTGCAATTTTAGTTCCCTTATAACCTGGGAACAATATTTTTAAAAGCAAGAGGTGTCTGATGCCATGAGTTACTCAGGCTGCAGCTCAGCTCCATCAGCTGTATCGAAACCACCTGCGGGGACCAAAAGTTGTTTCATGATAAGCAAGGAAGCCTTTGTCATCTTTTGGCAAATGATGTCTCATCTAATAATCCTGATTTACTTAGATCCTTTGAAACCTCTCACGGAGTACATATACATTGAGCTACGTGAAGTTTAAAATCTGAGAGCTACAAAGATGGTCATTGTGCGGAACTGGTTCCTCAGCATTAACTGTGCCTTGTCTCCTGAGCTCAATTAAATCAAATTGTGTTCAGAGAAGAAGTTCACAGTTCAACTCAGACCCTCAGGGCAATAAAAAAAAAAAAAAAGGAGAAAAAAAAAGGCATTTCTACATATAAACCTCTGAAATTTGTTTAAAGTTCACCGTGAAGTAGGCAAACAGTAAAATCTGAAGCGATTTATCATCACTTTTAACCTCACAATTGCTGTTTTTTAATTTAAAGAAGTTTAATTAAAAAATTTAAAGGAACAGAAGTTTTAACATAAATTTTTTGGTAAATAGTTGCAAAGTAATACAAAAATAACCACTGAATGTATGAAGAGAACCTATTTTCCCCACGGCCAGTTCGGTTCTTCTCAGTGACACCTGCTTCCCAAGGGCATTACACGCTTTAGCACGTTCTTACTTCTGCAAGAACAATAAAGCCATGGTCAGAGTGAAGAAGTGTCACACAGAACAACTCAAGTCCAGCTCCCTCCTTCCCCTTTCATCTTGCAGGGTCTGTGACCACCAGAGAAGAAATTCAGTCATTGATGTTGTGGAGCTGACATACAGAAGCTGTATAAATCCCAGCGGAAAATGATTTAACCAAATAGGTGCCATTTCTTCAGCGAATGGACCCTCTGCCATAGATCCGTAGAATGGGTTGGGTTGGGATGTGTGCGCAGGGCTGACATGGAAGTGTTGGCGGAGGGAGGTGACAGAGGGTGCTTGGTCCCCCCTGGGGCTGAACAGCAGTGGACAGGAGACACAGGAGCTGAGCAACGCCCAGTGAGGTGGCTCTGTCCTTCCAGCTTGAAAGGAATCATAGAATCACAGAATGGTTTGGGTTGGAAGGGACATTAAAGACCATCCAGTGCCACCCCTTGCCCTGGGCAGGGACACCTCCCACCACACCAGGTTGCTCCAAGCCCCCTCCAACCTGGCCTTGAACCCCTCCAGGGATGGGGCAGCCACAGCTTCTCTGGGCAACCTGGGCCAGGCTCTCACCACCCTCATAGCAAAGAATTTATTCCCCCCATCTCATCTCCCCTCTTTCAGTGTCAAACCCTTCCCCCTCCTCCTCGGGCTCCCCTCCCTGATCCAGAGTCCCTCCCCATCTCTCCTGGAGCCCCTTTAGGGACTGGAAGGGGCTCTAAGGTCTCCCCAGAGCCTTCTCTTCTCCAGGCTGAACCCCCCCAACTCTCACAGCAGAGGGACTCCAGCCCTCGCGGCATCTCTGTGGCCTCTGCGGGACTCGTTCCAACATGCCCATGTCCACTTCCATAGTGGTTTGTAATTCAGAACATATTTCAAACTGTAAAAACATAATTCTCCCCTGAGTCAGCACCACATGTGTTTATTGGACTATTAGCTTCTTAAAAAATATCATAGTATGCAAAATTATTGCACCAATGTTAAGCTTCGGGCCATACCTTAAAGCCCCCCTGCTGATAGTGGTGGTGGCTGAGCATATCTAAACATCCACGGCCAAAACTGCCCCGGAGGTAAGAGCCCAGGGTGTCACACCACAGCTCAGCCAGGCGGCCGCTGTCACCCCTCTGCTGCGGTCGCCGGACAGGTTGCAGAAGCGCTTTTCATTTCAAGGTTTCTCTTTACAAAACTGGAACTACGGCAGCTGGTCTTGTGCTGGAGCGGATAAAAAAGAGCAAATATCACCCATTTAATTGTCTTCAAATAAGGGCCGTCGCTTCCAGCTCAAGAAGGAACCACATTTTAAACCATTCCAGCTCTTTCTGCAGTGCTCAGCTCACACCAGCACGCGTGCCTCCGGGATGTGCTGCCTGCAGCTACGTCACCCCAGGCTGAAGTCAGATACTCCATTAACAAGTCATTAAGAGTTCCTGAGGTATTACATGATAATAAGCCAGGGATAAATTCTTGACACTAAAATTGTTCTCAACTTGAGTTTGAATTCCTGGGAGAAGGTAACATCTTAATAAAAAGTTCCTGCTATTCTTGGCACGAGGAGAGTTCTATCTATAGAGTCATTCTAGTAGAGTATTCTGTGTGGCACAGTGATTTGTGCCAAGGAAACGGAGAGCTAATTGCCCTGAAAGCATTTGATGCACAGACAATCTGCAATCCGTGCATACAGAGAGATTATCTTCAATGGCACTGCTTTTCCTCACCTCCAACCACTTCCTACCGAGTCCAGAACAGCAGCCAGGTGACAGACTGCAACGTCACTTACATATAACATATTAAATATGCATTTAAATGGACATTATGCTTTTTGCAGCTTGTAAAACATTAGGAAGGTGTTATTGAAATCTGTGTCTCTGCAAAGGAGTGATGTAGTCACTTGCCCAAGGAAGAACCTAATAAACTGACAGCAGCTTTTGACGGCAGCCAAAAGGTCTGCAAGGCTCAAAGCTTCTCCATCAGCCCCGTTTAAAAGTCTGACACAGATCCTTTCAGGAGATCAGACCAGCCATTTTTCACTTGTAAACAGTCTTACCTACTGAAGAGGTGCTGAAATCTTCGGAGTTTAAGGCAAGGCAGATAAGGCAGCTTGAGGATCCTTCCGGACTTTGCAGGCCCTGTTCAGGACAAAGATTTAGTTCCAAATAGGAAAGGTGAGAACAGGGCTGCCCTCAGGCCAAACCGACCCAGGGAGGATCACCAGCTTCAACCAAACCAACTCAGCCGGTGCCAAGTTCCTTCTGAAACCGTACCCCACAGACATCCCCCTGCGTGAATCCCCAGCCCACGGAAGTTACTCAGACCAGGAGGGCAGCCTGCTTCCCGGTCACCCTCAGCGCTGGGTGCCACCTTAGGTAAACAACGCACACGGAAATCCACGGGCTGCTCTGCTGGATTTGGACAACCCGCAGGCACTGCCCTCCAAGTCATGGGAGGTTTTTTTCCCAACAGACGCCGATGCAGAAGCACACTTAAATCCCAAAACATGAGAAGACAGACAGTCTGCAGCAAAACCTGATTTTACACACGAGAGCAGAGCAAATGAACCGCTGCTTTATTCACATCCCTTGTTCAGCAGAAGGAGTTCACAGACATAGCACCTTGAAACAGTTCAGTGTGCTGTTAGCATTACAATATTTTTCATTTCGATTGTGTCTAAGTACGGGCCACAGCATTCACTCACAGGTTCCACAGCATCAGCTCCAGGGAGCAAGAATTCAACTTTGCTTTTTGACTAAAAACTTAGCTACGATCATTTCAGCAAACGTATACCTGAAATACCTTGGTAAGATTTCGGAAACAAAATCATTAAGTTAAAAAGGAAAAACTACTACAAGATCACTATAAATTAAGAAAATAAAAATATTTATTTTTTTTTTAATAAAAATCTGTCCTGTCAGATATATACTGTATATATTTAGCACTTTAGAATTAACAGTCATTTCTGTGCATCATCATCATATCACATTACTGTTCCACCCCCTACATTCAAGTACAGATTAGCTGATCCCATGCTGTTGTGACCAATTCCTGCTAAAGCTTTCATCCTTCATAGCCTTTACCAGCCAGTCCCTCTCATTCTCCTCGTCAGAGTCACTCATATCGCTGGAATCGGCAGCCAGGAGACGAGAATAATTAATTTTTTTCTGCCGTGGCAATTTAGACTGGATAATTAAGAACAAGAAGAGCCACAGCACCAGGCACACGCAGCACGCCCTGTACAGAATGGCCAGGCCAAAGTGCTTCACGACAAATCCCCCCGCAAAACTGCCCAAACTTGCTCCTCCACCATAGCAGAGACCCTGCAGAAGAGCGTGCAGGGACCTGTCCATGCCTGGAGTGGCAATGTCATCCACTGCCATGTTAACCACCCACCACAAAGCACCGCTACTGAAGGCGGATAAAAGCTGGATAAGGAGGACTGACCACACAGTCCACAAGAAGGAGAAGCACAGGAGCTGTACTGCCAGGAGGCTTAGGCTGACTGCAACAATCTTGCTGCTCGAGAAGGTTCTCAGCAACTTCCCTTTGAAGAAATAAAGCAAAATTTCAGCAAGTAGCCCGACGGCCACAGAGAGCCCCATGTACAGCTCACTGCTGCCTTGGTCCTGCATCTGCCAGAAGAGGAAGTTGTGCACCGTAGACCCAGCCGCGCCGGTGAGGAAGACGGTGATGGCGTACAGGATCGCTCGGCCGTCGCTCCACAGGAGAGCCAGGGCTTTGGCAGTTTTGTTAACCCGGTCGGTTCTCTTGGGAACGTGGACAGGAAAAAAGACACTGACAAGCAATGAGAGTGTTATCAGGAGAGCGTAGCCATAGAAATGTACAGCGAGGCGGGTGATGGTTCTGCTGAGGAAGCAGTTCAGTTGATCCACGAACACAGCGATACTGCAGGCGCCTACAGATGCACCCAGGTAACTCCAAATCCACAGCTTGCCATACCTGTCAGTGGCGTCAACGAAGTCCAGATATTCATAGAGACTCTCATCCACTGTCCATTCGAGAGAAGTAGCCAACAGCTCCCAAAGCACAACAGCACCCAGTACCATAAGAAAAACCTGATGCTCTCTGTCCTGAAAGAAGTTTTGCACCACCTCAAAGCTGACACCTTGAGTGTCTTTCCGGTGGTCTGAAACGTTTCCAGGCACATAAACATCCCCAACAGTCGGAAGAGTTGTTTTAAACAAAAAGAGCTCGCTACTTTCAGGAGCATAAAGGCTTTCTTCAACATTATCAGCAAGATCTATTGCAGCAGGACCCAGATTGCTCAATTCCTTCTCAAGTCCACGCAAAGGAGGTCTGTAGGAAGCTGGCTTTTCTGGTTCTCGTGTCTCCCTGTTAACTGCTTCCACGGACATTGTCCAGCCGGAGGGACCATCCAAGTAGCCCTTTGTCTCACCTTCACCAATCCCTTGGCCTTTTTTCTCAAGCGCATCTGTCAGGCCCAATAATCCCCGGAAGGCTGCACTGGTTAGTGCTGGCTTTCTGCTCGCTATTAAAACACCAGCAGTCGTTTCCACCGTTTCTTTTGTCACAGCTTTTGCCTGCGTAATAGCACTTGTGCTTAAAACACCCTGGCTGCCGGTGCCCGGACTGGGCACCACGGTGGCAGCCCCCCGGTCACCCAGCAGCTGGCTGGCGTTACAGTACTTGTACCCCGTGTCCCCGTCAGCGGGCGGGATGAGGGTGAGCAGCAGGCTGGCCCCCGCCGAGCCCAGCAAAGAGCCGGCGACCAGAAGGCGCCGCTTCCTTCGGCCCCGGGGGCAGCGGGAGCAGAGGGGAGCCCAGAGAGCTGCCGTCAGGTGCTTGGCTCCGGCCACGACGCCCACCAGCGGGGCCGGCAGCCCCAGGTGCCGGAGGTACAGCGTCAGGAAGGGGGCCGCGCAGGCCCTGCCCGCGCCCTGCAGCAGACGGAAGAGGCCGGAGAGGGCCAGGGCCCGGCCGACGTCCCACTGCTCGCTCATGGCGCCGCCGCATGCTCCACCGGCGGGGCGGCCACGCACCTCCGAGTGCCCCACCACCCCTCCGGGCCGCGGCG
>VXAK01026334.1:233126-270904 GCA_013399435.1 Arenaria interpres
GGGGGAGGGGGGGACAGCGCCGCCTGGCGGCCGGGAGGAGCGGGGCCGCCCCCCGCCCTCTTCCCGCTCTGCCGTCTCCTCAGCCCGACTCCCCTCAGCCCCGCTCTCCTCAGCCCAACTCCCCTCATTCCTATGGTCTCCTCAGCGCGGCCATCTCGGCCCCCTCCCCTCAACCCAGCTCTTCTCATCCCCACAGTCTCCTCAGCGCGGCCATCTCAGCCCTGCTCTCCTCAGCCCCGCACCTCTCAGCCCCACTCCCCTCAGTGCCGGCCTCCCCGGGGAGAAGCGGGTCCTGTGGGCCATGGCGCGCCTGAGGAACCTCACCTGGTTGGTGCAGGGACCCAGGAGGGTGTTGAGGAGTCATCAGGTGGGGGAGCCAGGTCTGCGAAACCCAGCTGGAAGCCCCAGCCTGAATACTGAGCTCAGATTTAATGCTTCCTGCCCACATTCACATTTATTTTCAATCCTTATGGTTACTTATTTTTATCCTTACCCTGGAGGGAGAGAGGTTTGCAGGCTGTGGGTAGGATCAAGGCCCGGGCCACGGTGGGATAGGACATGGATCCCATGGGATGTTCATGCTGGGCTGCTCCGAGGTCTTTCCCCTCATGCCGTCCCCGCCAGGCGGTTTGTGCAAGATGGAGGGGGGCGGCTCGGCTGCCCCTCACACGCAGGCAGGGATGCGGGGGATTTTTTTTTTCCCCTGAAGTGGTTGCAGGAACATTCCAACTTGGTTCAGGTCCCAAAAGGAGACATTACTTGCTGCAGTATTTCCCCATGTATGGAAAAACAAAAGCTCAACTCTTCAACTCAGAGTCAGGATGGGTTTTGAGAACAGAAACTTTTCATGCTGGCAACAAAGCAGGGAGGAAACCCATTCCCTTTTTCATATAAAAACTCACCGCCCAGTTCCCACACAAGGCACTGGGCGCTCCCCACCCACATGCCCACAAAATAACCCTCTGCTTTCAGCCCCTGACCCGCCTGGGCCACGCAGCGGGTCTCTGTGGTGGAAGAAGGCCTCAGCTCGGCGCTGGGTTCTGTTTGAGATGTTTGCTCAGGCACGGGAGCTCCCTCCATCCCTCCCCATGGCCATCAGGGCTGGCCTGGATTCCCTCCCCTCCCTGCTGTCAGGTAGCTGGCCCAGCTCCTGGGCAGCCATATCCACTCCCTTCTTATCACAGGGGTCTCTAATTTCACCCTGCAATTCCCCTGTAGAAGTCAGCCAGCCTGGCTCTCAGCTCTCAGGTCTGTTAAGGCTTATTTCTATGAAGGTTAGAAAACAAATTTACATCCTAATCCCACAGCAAGCACCAACCCCCTTTTCCATCGTTCCTGGCTTTCAGCTTACCCAGTGTGATCCCAAGTGAATTCTACTCCCTGATAGAGCCCTTTAGAGCAGCTGCCTCAGGGTTGCAGGTGCATCCCCTGGCTCCACAGCTCTGCACTCGCAGCTTCTCTTGTTGCTAACCCCTTCCATCTCCTCCTCTCCTTTCCAGCTCTGCAAAGCTCGGGAAGGGCTGGTGGCCGACCACTTATACCATGCATCTCCGAAAGGGAATGGTTCCTCAGGTGCTGGTGGTCTCCAGCAGTCCCGGCAGAGGTGGCAGTGCCACCATCCCTGGAGGTGTTTAAGGCCAGGCTGGATGGGGCTTTGAGAAACCTCCTCTAGTGGCAGGTGTCCCTGTGCACAGCAGGGGGGGTTGGAATCTGATGATCTTTAAGGTTCCTTCCAGCTCTAACCATTCTGTGATTCTATGATTCTATGCAAGGAAATGTGTAAAAGCAGGCTCATGAATCACTGAATTCAGAAGCCTGGTGCAGTCAGATCTCCTAAATCATCACTCGTGATGGGGAATACCTTCCTTCAACATAGACGCTTTGTTTTTGTTCCCATGCGTTGAGTGATGCGTTCATAGTCCTGCTTTGTAACCCGCTGTTGCACGCCCTGTGCCGTGTGTTCATGCAAACTGTGTTCACAGGAGCCGTCATGACACTGACATCCCGTGTAGTTGTTTCCAGCCCGAGGTCACCCAGAAAACACACACCAGTGGTGTGGTGCAGCACAGAAACCATCAGAGCCTCAATTTTAGTGAGCCCAAAGCAAGACGTGGGGAAATCACATTCTCCTTACTTTGAAACACCTTTCGGAGGGGCTTTGCCCCCGCTCTGTGTTTATCCTGTCAGTGTTTGAAGGCTGCTCTCCTCCGACTTTATGGTCTGTCCTCTGAATGCCGTGGGGCAAAGGCAGGCAGGGCCCCCTGGATGCTGGGTGACCGTGGAGGGCTTGGCAAGTTCAGCCAATAAAAGGGAAGAGCTGCCTGAGCAGAGAGCGGCTGAAATCACCCCGGTGGGATATGAAATACGGATGGGGCTGTGAACGCTGCTCTTCGAGCTGATTTATTCCTGGTGCCTCGCAGTGGTGCTGCTGGGGAGGTCATTCAGTTGAAGACACATTGATCCACCATTAACAGTGGCCATGCAGCACTGTCCTCCCCCTTGATCAGTCCGTAGGTCTTCACATGGACTTGGTGGGAGACTAATTTTCTTCCCATATGTAAAAATTATCTATACCGGGGTTTCTAATTACTGGGTTCATTCTGCCTGTGAAGGTTTTAATTTTGGTACAGAATGCTCCCTGGAAAAGAGGTGACTTTTAGCCTTTTTTCACACAGCGTTTAATAATTTACAGCCAGTGGGTGTGCTCAGGCTGTCCTAGGCGGTGTGTTGGGAGAGGTGACGGAAGGGGAGGGTTGTTCAGAATGCAGAGCTCACAGGCAGCGAACTAGGGATGGCCTTAACTACCTGTGAGTGCCCAAGAGATGATTGCCACCTGGGCTGGGCCGGGTTTGTGCAGGAGGAGGAGGAGGTGGCAGTGACTCACGCTGGCAGCCAGACCCATCGTGACGCAGCCGGGACCGCGGGGTGACACAGCAAGCCACCATGCAGGGACACAGGTGGACTCTGGCCAAGCCAGCTCAGCATCAGCCACCGTCCACTGGAGAGCTGTTTGTGTCTCTGCTCGGCATCGAGCTGGGGGAGTATTTTGGTATAACGAAGTGTGATATAGTGGCTTAAATAACTGTGTTCAGGAGGGACTTTGAAAGGCTGGGAGTCTCTCCGGTGAGCTGGAGGGAGGTGGGGAATCCTGTCAAACACAGCTGTGCCAGGAGGGTTTGCACCTCCAAGTCCTACCTCCAGGCTCTCTTATTTATGAATGCACCCTGCATATAGAAAATGAACCAAACTGACAGTTTCTGCTGGGGTTTTTTTTTCTATTTTTTTTAATAGGCAATAAAAGGATTTCACCTTCTGATACAGATAATCTCTGACACCTATACAAATAATTTATAGTCCATCTACATCATTTACAACTGTACAGAGTAAACTCTGGACGCCACAGACCACGCTCCAACCCAGCACAGGTCTCTTGGCTTTGTGAGCAGTTGGCTTGTGTGCCAGGGCACGTAACCCCCCCAGTGCAGCCCTGGGGAGGCAGAGGTGTGAAGAGCCGCTGGTCACCCCTTAAGCCCCCTGTTACCCTACGCAGGAGCTCACAGAGGAACACAGCTGGTGCAAGCAGGCGTTTACTGACTTTTTTTCTGAGGCTCCTCTCTAACTTCAACTTCCTTCAGGGCCAAAATACTTCCTGCCTAAGTCTGGCATTGGCAGGCATCAATAGTTTATTATTTGTGAACAAATGGAGGTGAATCACAGAATCACAGAATTGTCCAGGTTGGAAGGGACCTTTCAGATCATCGAGTCCAACCATCAACCAACCCAACAGCAACAAAAACCATCACTAAACCATATCTCTAAGCTCTATGTCTACCCATCTTTTCAATACCTCCAGGGATGGTGACTCCACCACTGCCCTGGGCAGCCTGTTCCAATGCTCAATAACCCTTTCAGTGAAGAAATTTTTCCCAATATCCATCCTAAACCTTCCCTGGCACAACTTGAGGCCATTTCCCCTTGTCCTATCACCTATTCCTTGGGAGAAGAGACCGACCCCCCCTGGCTACACCCTCCTTTCAGGGAGTTGGAGAGAGGGAGAAGGTCTCCCCCTCAGCCTCCTTTTCTCCAGGCTGAACACCCCCAGCTCCCTCAGCCTCTCCTCATAAGACTTACTCTCCAGACCCCTCACCAGCTCTGTTGCCCTTCTCTGGACCCGCTCCAGCCCCTCAATGTCTTTTTTTGTGGGAAGGGGCCCAAAACTGCACTCAAGGTGGGGCTTCACCAGTGCCCAGTACACGGGGATGGTCACTGCCCCAGTCCTGGTGGCCACACTGTTCCTGATACGGGCCAGGATGCTGTTGGCCTCCTTGGCCACCTGTGCACGATGCTGGCTCATGTTCAGCCAGCTGTTGACCAACACCGCCAGGTCCTTTTCTGCCAGACAGCTCCAGCCACTCTGCCCCCAGCCTGTAATGCTACATGGGGGTGGTGTGACCCAAGCACAGTGAAAAACAGTTCTGAAGGACCAAACACTGTTGCTGAGATCCTGCAGCTTTGTGACTCCTATGAGGGGACGTTAAGGCATGGGGACTGTCCTTGGCTCAGCCGAGAGCAAGGGGATACACCCGCCAGCGTTTCAAGGTTGCTTCCTTAGGAAATGGTCTTGTTGCTGTTGCCCTACGCGATCTTTCAACTGTTGGTACTGGTTTGGGATTAAATATTTCTTGGGACCTGGAGGCTTTTTACACTGCTAAATGACCCACCACCAGCCGACAGCTCCAGAGCTGCTGTGCCCCCCGTAGTGTATGTATTTCAGCGGTTGTTTTGGACTGCACAGCGCATTCAACGTGAGGGTGAATGAACCTCGAGCTTGGGAAGAGGAAGAGACAATGGCCGCTGTGCCAGGTGACGGTGCATGACAGGAGCAGGGTTATGGAAGCCCTGTGCTTGTCGGCAAAGAGAGGGACCAGGGAAGTCTGAGGGTTGAACCCCTAAAGCCTTGTGCACATGGCAAGAAGTGCAAGGAAGATTTCCATGGGGCCCAACCAGCCAGAATAATCCACAAGCTCAGAGCAATTCTGTAGAAGGGAAACTCCTCTCCAGTGTCCTAAACCGGGATACTGGGAGGTGGAGCTCCTTGTCCCAGGTGTGGGTGGTTAAACAGAAGTGACTTTCCAGAGGTGCAGCTCCCCATGGCTGGGCAGACCTGGCATGGACAGGAGAGGGGTGGATTTGTCCCCAGCCATCAGGGCTAACACATGGATTTGCCAATAGCCACTGCGGCTGGGTCAGCATCACCCTGTGGCACAGAGCTGGCTCCAGGTGACATCAGCCCTCCTGGTGACAGCCAGAGATGGCTGGGAGTAGCTGCTATGCACGTCTACAAAGCTAAAGGACACTTTCTTTGGGCTGCTGATCCAAGCAGGTACCCCTGAGTGAAGGCAACCCAGGTAACAAGTTATCTGGGAGCCGAGAGAATAAAAAAATGATAGTGTCATAGAAGGAACACCCCCAAAATCCCCTTCAACATGAATTTAGGGAAGACTCCCAGGAGACACCCTGGAAACCACAGATTGCGTTCAGAAAGTCAATAAATACACACCACATTGCTTCCACTATTTCAGTCAGCCACAAAGTGGAGTGAAGATGGGGTCCTCCTACACCATCATCCTGGGTGGAAGCAGGAGCTGGGCTGTCACTGCTCAGCCTGCCCGTCTGCAAACCAGGGGAGGGTTTCTACACCCTGGTAGCAGCAGCAGAAAGGAACTGAGAAGTCTTGCAGGCATCCATCATTCCCAGGAGCACTACTCCACTCTTCTACCTCTCTCACCTGCCCAGCAGGCACAGACCAAACCAGGCTGGGGTGCAGAGGGATGGCTGGCTGACCTCAGGGAGGAGGTCCGCGGCTCCTGGGGTTGTAGGTGGTTGTTCCTGGGATGTACAGCTGGAGGAATGCAACCGGCACTCATGAGGCTCCAGACCAGATGCGGAGAGGTCACAGTGAAATCCCAGGTGGACTCAAAGGTATAGGTCAGTTGTCCAAGAGCTCTTGTGCAGTTTCCGTTGTTTGCTCAAAGAAGGTTTCTTCTTCAAGCACATGTATGCTGCTCACAGCTGAGCATTTCCCACAGCACTGCCTGAGCTGTTCTTGCCCGGTTCGTCATTGCCAAATATTGCACTGGATATTGCACACACCTTCTCCCGGTTGTGGCCGGGTTGACAATGAGGATTCCTACATCAGACAGGGGAATAATTGCTGGTTTGCCCAAAGACGTCACCCTGTGCCAGAATGAAGAGTTTGCTGTGCAGAACCCAGCGCAGCCGGCCCTGAGCCCCTGCCGGGCTGCGAGGCATCGCCATAATAAATATTACTGCCAGCGACTGCTCTGCCGTCCGCGAGCACGGCGAGCACCACGGCCTCTGCTGTGTTTCCCCAAGTCTCCCTGAAACGAAGAACCTCAAAGGTTTTCCCTGACTTTTGTGCAAAAGGTTGAAACTCAGTTTTTCAGCAACGCTCTGCCCCTTGGCGGGGGGGTTGGCTGTGGTCATCGCTGTCATTCAGCAGGGCACAGCTGTCCTCCCTCAGCCCTCCCCACCTCTGCTGCTGCAGCTTTGTGCACCATCACTCTTGCAAAACCACTGTTGGTGGCTTTTAGTGTGTTTTCTTTTTCCATCTCCTCTGCGATGACCCGACGTTACATCTTTCACACCAGCTTTTTCTCGTTCTCTTCACTGGATGACGCCTGCAAACGTGTTGATGGGCAACAGCAGAGACTTGGGCATGTATTTCGCAAGCCCCGTATCTTCTGTTTCATGCAGGCTGAATTTCATTGTCCTTGTCTTTTGCAAGCAGTAGCTGGGCTCTAGGCAAGGAGACACTTCCACGCTGCAAGAGCACAAGAATATAGTTACTGCATGTGCAAATCTGCCCCTGAGGGCCAGTGTCTGACCTCAGACCAAACAACAGGTCTCTCCACTGACTGTTGAAGAAGGGGTGTCATACTGAGATGAAGAGCTGCTTTTATGCCTTTTTCAACTGGTTTTGGCTGGAAAGATGAGCTGGTGTGTATTAGTGTTTGACCACAAAACCAGTGTCCTTAGCCTTAGTGGCTCAACTGGATTCTCAGAAATTCACATTTTATGTATGTTGCTCATTGACCATGAGCCACCTGTCTGCTTCCAACACATCGTATGTTACTGCAGCTACTATAGGTACACCAATCCCTACCATTTTCACAGAGCTGAATTCTCTCCCTCTACCTTCATATGCCTGAGACACCCTGCTGAGGAATGCAGTCAGTGAGAGAGCTTCAGCTCCATGATGTAATTAAGAGTTTAATTTGTCCCTGGAGGTACCTGTCCTTCTACTGTCCTAATGACAGCACCTTACTTAAAATGGAAGAACTCCTTTGTTTCTCACATCATCACCTGAAACTACAAACTCTGCCCTGCTTTCCCTAGAGAAGCAATGTGTTTGTCCATGGGTCTTTTGTCACATGTGAGGATCAGGACTAGGACTCCCTGGGAAACAGCTCTGCCCTTCCAGGGAGGGATGCGAGGTCACCAGCAAGATGTGCAGAGCCTGGCACGTGTGGAATTCTCACCTGATCACATTCCTGTAGGCTCTTCTGCTGTCCTTGTCCAGACACACCGTGAAGGGCCTCTGCTCTGTGCTCCTGATTTTGATATTGTGTGTTTTCAACCTGTTGGCCACAGCCTGCGTGGAGAGAGGAGGAAGAGCCCAGTGAGTGTCTCACATCCTTTCCTTTGGCTGCACGGTGATGGGTGATGTGTGCATACCGGGTATGAAAGGGACAAATGGTAATATTTCTCTTTTTTTTTTTAACCTCAGATGTGACACAAGGTGACTTCTTTAAGGAGGAAAGTGTCTCTCTTGTCTCTTTTTTCTGTAATCACAACCTGGTCAAATTTTGCAAGGGCAAACTTTCCAAACTGGCAATGCTTGCACAGGTTGAAGGGTTAGGGATGTCTAATGTGGGGCACAGTCTGTTCTCCAGGGCTGTGGTGTATCTTGGTGGGTAACGTGGGTTGCAACACCTTGGTGTTCCCAAGTCAGGTGAAAATAAGAAAAAGTGTGCTGGCTGGCTAAAAATACCAGCTGAGAGACTGGAGGCTCCAGGGCCCAAATGACCAAGGCGCAATAATACGTAATGCCACCCAAACTGCAGTGACACTTTCCCATGGGGCAGCGTGTCCTCTGGGGTCTACTTGAACTCTCACATAAAACAAGAAGGACAGGAGCCCAAGTTTTCAGTCCCATCCCTTGCATATCCAGCTTTCTGAGTTGGTTATTATTATTAGATTCATTAAAGTTGCTGCTTCTCGTTTATGCTTCATTAAAATATTTCTCCAGTGACCTCTATTCTTGTGAGCTCTGTGAGGATTAACATGCAAGGTCTGGGGAGGGCACTGCAGCTGGAGATGTGGAGCTAATGGAGTTAATCACAAAATTACAGACCCTCTCCTGTACCCAGGTGGAGCCACGATGACTAGGGCTAAGCCTTGCTTCTCCAGTTCCTCCCTGGGGTCATAGCATCACCCCAGCAGCAGCTCAGTCCTTCAGGGTCTCCTGAGACAGGATTCAATGTGGCATTGAGCAGCAGGGATGGCATTTGAGGCTTTGGCTCAAAAATCTAAACTTTGCAACGGAAAGTAATTGCAAAATACTCTCTGAGTGGGGTGGCCCCAGAGCCTTCTCCTCCCCACAGAGTGTTTCCTCTTTCACTGTGGTTGTAAGGGATTTCCACACATTGGACAGCCCCTCCAGGGCCCCTCCAGGGCCGTGACCATCCACAGCTACTTACTGAGAAGGATCGTCCTGACAAGTTGTTGATACGAACGGTTTCAGTGATGTTCACATTCAGACACACCAGGTCTGCAACAGAAGCAGAGCGTTAGCCTTAGACCATGGCACAAACTTAGCTCAGCGTTGAGTGGGGCTGGTGCCAGATCCCACACTCAGGCACACTACTAGAGGTCCGTGGGACCAGCAGAAAAGGACTCTGGCAAGCTCCATGGGGTATGGGTTTACGTGGGATCATGCTCAGGGTGGAAACCTCAGAGGTTTGCTAAGGGCAAGGTGAAAGAGGAAGGCTGCAGGAAGAGGAAGACGCCGCCAAGCCTAGACTATGGTTATGTTGAACCCCACGTTACAGGGAGCCCCAGGAACACCATTCTTGAGAAAACACACAACCACAGACTGGTGACACCAATACATGCATGTCACTGAATCAACCCCCACAGCCCATGCACAATTGGCACTAAGTACTGTGGTCAGATTTACTCTATCAAGCACCAGAAAACTCAGGAAACCCTCTTCACATTGTTCCAAGCAGGAGGAACCCACCTTCAGCCTCATCAGCAGGGATGGCTTTCATCACCAGGCCTGTGGAGCGCAGGGACATTGTTACCTCCTTCGCCCGGTCGCTCACCACAACCTGCAGGAAAGGCTCTGTGAATTCCCCCTGGCAGGGAGGTTGGGCACAGAGAGGTTTGGGGGCAGTTTTTCATAAACGCGGGGTTATCTAACAGGCTTTTTAACTTCATCACGACCTTTCTCTCCTGACATGCAATTCCAGAGGAAATAAAGAGGGCCAGAGCACTCCTTTTGGGAGATCTGTGTCATGCCAGGAGTCCTTGTGTGTGGAGACATTTTGGGTGGCCAAAAGCCCCACCTACCTTTCTGTATGTTACTGTGATGTCTATGCCAGGGCCATCCAGGGTTGTTTTCTTCTTGGTCATGTTTAAGTCTGCAAGGAGGGAACCAGGTAGGATTGAAGTTTCACTCATCCCACCTGTCTGTGGCTAAGAGAGGGGTCCTCCCATGGGATGACCCACCCCCTCTGTCACACAGCAGTTGTGGGCTGGCACAGTGGCCCTTCTCTCCTTGCCTGTGGGATCTGAGGCTCTGTGAACTTAACAGCACCAGTGAGATGGATGCATTTGAGGCTCTGTGCCCAACGGCAATGGCAAACATCCATTGGATCGGACACGGGGGTATGCTGATGGAAGGGATGATGTGACCTCTGTAACAGTCCAGCCCTCAAGCACCCTTGTCCCATCACTGGCAACCCAAGGAAGCAGAATTTCTAATAGGGAAATCATCTGGGAAGGGGGACAGCTGTAAAGCCCAGCTTGTTTCCTCAACAAATACATGATGTTGGTTCAAATTCAGAGGGTCATGGAGACAATCAAAAGCACAGTCTACAAAACCTGGAGCTAGTGACCACAAGGTGTCTCATTTAGCCTGATGTCATGCACCCGAGAGGGAGATGGGGGTGCATAGGGAGGCCTCCTGCTTGTCAGGGAACAAGGGATAGTGGCCCATGGCATGGCCTTGACAGCTGCAGGCTGAGGGATGGGGCGAGAGGGAGCCTGGGCCAGCAGGACCTTCCCCATGATGGTAGTCCCTGCTGCAGGGCTCAACGTGGAGACACACACACCTCTGTGGGAGACGCTGTCCTGCGCCTGGGTGCGCAGCTCTGTGAGGAACACATCCTCAGCTGGCTCCTGTGCTGGGTCATTGAAGAAAATCTGAAAGAGAGTAAAAAATAATCTCTAAGAAAAAGCTCCTCCCCAGTCACCCTGTGATGTCACACTGCGCTTGTTACTTCAAAAGGTTCTCCAGAACATCCAGGTGGGACATCATCAAAGGGAATCTGTGACATCGTGGCAGCCAGAGGGCTTATGAGATGGAGAGAACCGCTTTTGGTCCGCTTTTTGAAGGCCAGGAGCACGGCAGATCTTGCCAGGAAGCTGGAGGACCTGACAGCAGAGCCATGGGCAGTGTCCCCTGCCACTGGGTGTCACTGCGCCCTCACAGATGAGTCTGTTCCCAGCCATCCACCCAGAGGCAACCCAGGAGAAGGGGAGCAGCTCCCCAGGCCTGGCTGTAGATGCTGCCTTAGCTTCAAGGCAGGTCATTTCTCCCTGATACACCTAAATCACTTCAAACTTATTCATTTTCTATTCATGGGCTTATTTTGGGCAAAATATGAAGATAAGGTCCCGGTGAGGTTCTCCTAGCCCTACATCCAGCTCCTGTGGGACTTGACCTTCCCTTCCAGGAAAACTCTCTGCAAGCAAAGAGGAACAGTGTGGTCTTAACCAAAAAGGCAAACCAGGCGTAGATGAAGTGGCATCGCAGCCCGTATGACAGCAGGGTAGGTTAGGTGCCTCTATCTGCAAACCACATCTGGGCTCAGTTCCCGCTTGAGTCACCCACTCTCTCGCTCGCTTTTGATTTCCGTCTTGGAGGAGAAATGAGAGGAATAAAAATTCACCAAAAAACCCAAATGCCCATCCTCACAAGTTGAGGACTAGGTGCTCCAAGCGTTAACAAGCTACATGTTATTAGTTCAACTCCTTGTGATGGTCCACCAAAGCTCTTCCAGCTCTTTGCGAGCCACATGTCAGGTTGCTCATGTAGTCACTGCTCCTTTGCTGCAACAGGTTACGACATTGGCTACGGGTAAATAAAAAGGAGATACATGCATCGGTGCCACCCTAAGCTTTGAAGGGGGAAAACTGAGGAGCAGATGGGGGGGGGTTGGTGTTACATGACCAAATACAGTAGTTTTTTGCGCTCATATCAAATGGAAGGTCTCACTGTGATGTCTTTTCAGAGAAAAGCTGGCAGGAAATAAATAAAATGGTGTTTCAGGAAGCCTTGCAAAGCCCCTGCAAGGTACAGGATGGTTTGGGCAAAGCCACTCCGTAAACTCCTGTTTGCGCTCAGCATCTAAAGCAGGAGGAGATGCCAGAGCTCCTGAGCAAACCTGAGTCCAGCGGAGCAGGAAATCTGAGTCCTTATCTTAATTTCAAGGTTCACTTTGCTGGCCTGGGTGATCCTGAAAGAGCCTTCCCAGGACCGAGCTCTTGCTGAGCTATGCTATGGGTAGTCACTATATCCAGGAGCCTAGCAAGGAGGGGCAGGCTGGACAGCATGGAGATCCAGGCTCAGACATGCTGAAAGCCCCCAGACCCAATGGACTTTGCATGGCTCTGCCCAGATTGGGTTCTACAAGTCCTTGTACCTGAAGGCACAAGAGATGTGGCACCCACCTTCACAGCATAGACCTGGAAGCAGACGGACTGGATGCCCATGCGGACGTAGTACGCGATGACATCGGTGATGAACAGATCAGTCATAAGATGTTTGCTCGGAGAGGAAGGCTGGGGGGGCAAATCACACCACGGATCAGCCACAGTCACTTCTCGAAAACACTGCCCACTAACCCTCACACCTTTCTAGATACATAATGAGCTGTTTCCCTGGGCGGCGCTGAGCTGCTCTGCCATGACTAGTCAAAGCCAATGGGAGAAGCGAAGGCTTGTGCCCACCTACCAGCCTTTCGTTTTTTTTGGTAGGCTATCGATGGGTGGCTCAAACTGCCAGGAAATGAGAGCTGGGGGTATTTCAGCAAATGCCTCATTTACATTTTCTTTCTTGAAATCTGCTGTTTCCTGTCCCTTGGCCAAAAAAACCCATCGCAGCAAATGGGTCTTGTGGGCTGGGGCAGTGTCAGCCGCAGGCACCTTTCCAGATGCCAGGCCCCGGGGCGGGTTTGCACCCTCTCTCTGGGTGACAGAGGAGCTCTGCAGGGCACGAGCTCATCCTCAGGGACCGCAGACAGATTTGGGGAATGAGCCAGGCTAGGGAGGTGGGAAGGTGTCCCTCGTACCATGGTGGCCAGCTTGGGAATCATGTGGCACAGCGTGTTGATGTTGCTCTCGTACCATGGGTCAGCTCTGCCCAGGTACCCGGCCACCTCACAGAGCTCCTCTTGGCCGGTGGCAGCATGGTCCTGCAGGAGAAACACACAGCTCAGAGCATGATCAAGGCTCAAAATACCAGGAAGAAGAGAGACCTGGGGCACAAATGCCCCGTGCGCCCCATCCCTCCTCATTCCCTGCTTGGTCCAGAGGAGGCGGCAAAACATTTCTTGCAGCACTCGCTTAGCAGGTGCTAAAGACCAAGTGAAGAATGAAAAGAAGAAATGTTGATTTTTTTATAACAGCACATTAGTCAGGACTCACAGCCAGCCCTGGGCCAGCTTCAAATATTGTGAGAAGTGCAACTGTCTATTTATCGCTGTCTGAAGGCTGTCAGAGGGGAAGAGATTTTGCCCAAGATAAGCTGCAAGGTGGTGAGTTGCAGAACTAAAGCTGGGGCTGTGACCAAGCAGGCAAAGCCCTCACTAAAGGACGACCACTTCCCCCTGAGCATTTGGGAGGTGAGAAAAGCATCTGAAGCTCCTTTGATCCTCCTGTAGCTGGGGCATGGCAGCAAAACTGAGTACCCTTTCTAGGCTGTGAGTTATCACCCGTTGGGGTGGTTGGAGCAGACTGAATGTCTCTGGAGCTGATGGATTCCTGAAGTCAGTCTGCAAACTGAGCCCTGTCCTGGCTCCCATCCTCCTGCTTCTAGGAACTAGGCATTAATGGATGTGAATTCCTGTAAACAGCAGGAATTTCTCCAAAAACACTATCAGCTGGTGGCAGCGCCCAGAGCTGCCGAGCCCAGACTCACCACAACGGCCAAGGTGTTGGGTTGCCCCGTCACAACCGGGATGTAGTAGAACTGCAGGTTCAGCCTGGGAGTCAGGAAAACTCGCCGTGTTTCTCGTTTCCTTGAAGTGGAAGAATAAATAGCCACATCACAAGGGGAAGGTGGGAGGGAAAAGACTCTTGGCCAAGGCTGGGCAGTCCCAGGAGACCCCATCTGCTCTGCATCAGGAGCTCATGCCCTCCTTGTACACCTCCTTTGCCCAGTGGAACAGGATGGCAGTGATGCCCCCAAGTTCCCAAATCCGGCAAGGGGAGATGCTGGGGGTAAGGGACATCACACAGACGATCTCTCAGATGGGACCAGTGGTCCCCTCTGCACCCAGGGGAGTGCTCCCCAGGCTGCTGCCTCCACCACAACCCACACCCATCCCACTCTGGTCTCCTGGGTGGGCAGCTGGAAAACAGCTTTTCTTTAGGATTTTTTCCTTTTGCATAGGAAAGCATCCTCGTTTATTATTCATTAAACCATAGAGAGAAGGGAAAATCTCCCTTTGTGCATCATTTTAGGACAAGGGGAAATGGCCTCAAGCTGTGCCAGGGGAGGTTTAGGATGGATATTAGGAAAAAATTTTACACTGAAAGAGTTATCAAGCCTTGGAATGGGCTGCCCGGGAAATGGTGGAGTCACCATCCCTGGAGGTATTTAAAGGCGGGCAGACGTGGTGCTTAGAGACATGGTTTAGTGAAGGTTTTTGTCAGTGTTAGGCTGATGGTTGGACTCAGTGACCTGAAAGGTCCCTTCCAACCTCAGCATTTCTATGATTCTATGATTCTGTTTGGGCTGACAGAGCCAAACGATGCCATGCAGCCAGATGCTTTTGGGTGCAAAACACTTGGGTCCCACCCTGTCTCTGGTAACGCTGGAGCCCAACCCTATCTCCAACCATCCTGGCTGTGTCAACCGGCTGAAGAGCAAGCCCCCACCCTGTCTGCACTTTCCCCAAGCCCCCGGAACCAAAGAGGCTGTGGCCACTGGTTACCTCAAAGAGTGGTAGGCTTGGGCCAGGCGCCCCAGGATCCGGTCATCCCCCAGCAGTACGATACGGGCAGTGTGGAGCCTCTGGAGCGGGGCTGCCGGCTCTGGGGGGGTGCCCGCTCTCTTTGGAGGCTTCGCCAGGGGCTTTGCCCCAGCACCGTTGCAGCCAGCCTGCAGGAAGGCCACGCTCTCCAGCGGTGACAGCTTTTTTTTGATGCCACCTTTCCTCTGGAGCCGGGATTGCTCTGTCTCGGCGCTGCAAGGGGCGAAGGGCTCTTCGGCCGCCACTGGAAGGTCTCGCTCGATGCCGCTGTCGGTGGAGAGCACGGAGAAGCGGGTCTGCTCACAGCACTCGCACTCCGAAATGATGTCCTGGATCTCAAAGTTGTCCAGGTCCTGGCTTAGGCAGTTGGGCTCACAGCTCTGCGACAGCGGGCGGATGAACAACACCAGTTCCTTCCCTGCGGGCAAGGAGGGAGCTCAAGGAGGAAAATAAAACCAAACCCTGGCTGAGCCCCAGTCCTGCCCTGGCTCCCCTCTTCTCATGCAAACTGGAGGGTCAATATCTCCACCAGCGGGTCCAACAGGAGTCAGTCTTTCAGTCCCATTTCACATTGCACCGTGAGGAGAGCTCAGTATCACTCAAATCATGTACCCTGGGCTCATCCTGCTGCAGCCTGTCCCATGGAGGTCCCCTCCCCATCTCCTTCAGCCCTCTCCCTCCCTAATCCCCTGACCTGACCCAGACATCCCAACGAGAAGGAAGACTGGTGCAGTCCACACGAGCCTCTAGAAGTTTGGCCCTTGGGCAATGGTTATGAGACCCACAGCCCAAGAATCAGGGCTAAATAACATGTTTTGCACAGGTTTCCCAGCCTCAGGCACCACCTGAACTCGCCACAGGCCCCCTAGAGCACTCACAGAGCTGGTCGTCTTCTGTCCAGAGGTGAAAACTGATGTTAGGGTTGGGCAGAGGGGTTCCCTGCAGTCCCCCCGAGGAAGCATCGCCTGGGGGAAACAAGGATGCTTGTGACACACAGGAGCAGACAGATTTCTTGCACCCCCACCGGTGCTGTGCTTCAGACACAGGCTGAGAGAGCCTGTGCTGACCCCAGGGGCTCTCCCACCCTGGTAACCTCCTGGCCGGACCTGAGGCTGTCACCACAGACCTCACAAACTGAGCCATGAGAAGGTCCCTAACCTACATCAGTGAAAGGGAGAAATCAGGATGGGGAAGCAGGCACAGGCAAGTGAAGGGCCTTGCTCTGTTGCAGGCAGCAGAGGGATTGCTGAATAAATAAAACATGTTCAACGCTCATGGCAGGACCTCCCCTTGGTGATCTCAGCTGAGACGCAGGGGATCTGGCTATTTTTAGCCCATTTTGGCTCTGCTAGAAGCAGTGAGACAACTGAATCGTTCACTGCCACCAAAGGAGAGGGTCCCACTCCTTTCCCTGCACCACTGGCTGCTCCTCCCCATTTCTTGCACTGGGACAGTCTCCAGCTCTATCTGGAAAGGGGGTTGGGACAGGGACCTTCCACCAGGAGTAGCCAGGAAGAGGGAAGGATGACCCCCATTTCCCTCTGGTCTACCTCAGATCTGTGTGAGGAACTGTGATGGATGGGGACATTCCGTTCTAGTCCATGTAGCCCCGATGACAGCAGGCTGGAACAGAACACTGCCAGGGATCGAAGGAGATGGCAGTACCAGTGCCCACCACAGCAGTACAAGGAGGTTTCAGGGAGTGGTGCACAGTGTCTCCCCAGTCTAGGCCATGGCAAGATGTACCTTACACCAGCAGAGCCCTGGAGACTCTGTCCAGCCTCCCCTGGTTGACAGCTATGGCACCCTTTGCAGATGACGGAGACATCTCCGGGCCTCAGGGCAGCTGAATTAGCAGCAGAGATTGACACGGTCCCTTTCCTCAGGTGACAAACCTGCCTTCCACTGCCACAGGCAGCTGGCCATCGTGGACATCAGGTCACGGCAAGGAGCCAGGCTGGGAGGACCTGATCCCAGTGAGGGACACTGCCCAAGTGGAGGCGGAGGGGAGGTGGGGATGGGCAGCTGTGGGAGGGCAATGGCGAGGACATGGCAGCGAGGCAGGGACCTGCCAGCTTCCCGGGCCCTTTCGCCCACCCTGCAGGGCCGGCCTGGAGCTCACCTGCTTGCGGGGCGCTGAGGACGGCGTGGTAAATCTTCTCCAGCCTGGCTGCGTGCAGGCCCCGGTCTGTGCTCCCCTCCTGGCCTGCAGACTCCACCGCCGCCACCACTTGCTGGAACCAGTGCTCAACGTCGCTCGTTGGCATCTCCTGTCGTGAGGAGCAGCCATTAACACCCAGAGGTGTGAAAAGAGGTGATGCTCCACAGCAGGCAAAGCTCCCACAGGGCAGCAGGAGGGGCAGAAATAGGGCAAATGATTCCTGCAGAAATTATTCTTTTCACAGCGGAGGATACAATTGCCCTCCTGTCCCCAGGGAAGGCTGGAGAAGGAGAGCTACTGGCTGTGCTGTCTGCTTAAAGATTTCTTTCTGGCAGGTTTGCAGCTGATGGGCACTGTGCTCCTGGCTGCCACCAGCTCAGGGAGCCAGCAGCAGGGCTGGCAGCTCCAGTGACAACTCCAGTGGCAGCTGGGCAGATGGAGACAGCAGACACACAAAGGACTCCTTTGGAGGGGAAGATGCTGAGATCCCCTGCAAGGTTGCCTGTCTGAAATGAGTTTTTGTCTTATTGTGGCCCCACAGCTCCTTGAAGGAGGTCTGAGAGAAAACTAGTTGAACCATTTCTGATGAGGTGGTTTTGCAATGACCAACAGCTCCTCACGCCAAACCAGGGATCACAGCAGCCTGTATTTCAGCTGCAGAGCCCAGCTTTGCTCTGCAAAACCAAAGACTCGAACTGAAGATTCAAGACCTCTGGCACTTTCTGCAGCAGCTTTTTTATATTTGGAGAATTTTTTAGTATAACACCAGCTGTGCTTGTAGCCCAGCCGTGCTTGTAGCCCAGCCTTGCAAGTAACACTGGGGCTACTGGGGATGGAGACCTGCAGTGAGGAGCTGGGAGGGGTCTCCCCACTTGCCAAAAATCCTTTCCCTGCTCTGACATGCCCAGCAAGAGCAGGACAATTGGAAAACCACACTTGGTGCCATGGAAGTGGTGGCAGTTACCTGGAGGCTTCTCTTCAAGCCGCTGACGTTGCAGCCCTCACCCAGGGCCGCCTGCATGGCGTGGATGATCACGTAGCACATGCACGCCCGGGGACTCTGGGACACCTGAGCTGCCTCCGTGTCGGTGACCAACGCATTGCAGATGGCTTCCGAGAGCAGCTCCGGATCGGCAAAAATGAAAATCCTGTGTGGGGCGGGAGGATGGGAAAAGAGGGAGATGAGACAAAGACTCTCCGTTACCAACATCAAGGCTGGCATGAGTGGCTCATGTCTCCATTATCACAGACTGACAAGGGTTGGAAGGGACCTCTGGAGATCATCTAGTCCAACCCCCTGCCAAAGCAGGACCACCCAGAGCAGGTTGCACAGGAACATGTCCAGGAGGGTTTTGAATATCTCCAGAGAAGGAGACTCCACCGCCTCCCTGGGCAGCCTGTTCCAGGGCTCTGCCACCCTCACAGGAAAGAAATTTAGATGGAATTTCCCCATGTTAAGATGGAATTTCCCAGTTTGTGCCCATTGCCCCTTGTCTTCTCTGGGCACCACTCAGAAGAACATGACCCCATCCTCTTGCCACCCGCCCTTCAGCTATTGCTCAGCATCGATGAGGTCCCCTCTCAGTCTGCTCTTCTCCAGCTGAACAGCCCCAGGTCTCTCAGCCCTTCCTCAGCAGAGAGATGCTCCAGTCTCTTGATCATCTTCATAGCCTCTGTTGGACTCTTTCCAGTAGTTCCGTGTCCTTCTTGAACTGGGTTGCCCAGAACTGGACGCAGTAAATAAATCCCATGCAAAGAAAAAGGGTTCCTGCTGATAATCCCCTTCTCTGCCCTGTCTGCCTGCCAGGGGGGCTCCCTGCCACCCAGGATCACAGAAATAAATTGAGACACGTGGGAGGAACGTGCTTCTCCCAATGCAAAGCTCCCCCAAGACCATGTGCTGCCGTGGGGTTTATGTCCAAATTGTCTGTTCCATCCAACGTTAATTCAGAGCACAGAAAAAGGACAGATTTCACTATAAGACTATAAAAGACAAAAAAGTAACAGCACATTTGAAGAGGCGCTACTCACTTTTCCTGGTAAGGGTACGGGTCGCTTTTAAGACTTTGTTCGGAAATGACCATTCTTTGGTACAACATACCTAACAAATGCAAGGAGATAAACACGCAGGAGTTAGAGCATGAGAAATATCAGCACAACCCAGCGGAGCAGCTCAGTGCGGCCAAGAACTGGGCTCAGAGTTAAAAATAGTCAAGGACAAAGATAGACCATACTACATAAAAAGAAAACCCCTCTATTCAGGGACAGTTTCCTGTATTTCCCTTCCTTTGTTTAGTGGATTTTGAGCTTTAGAGCAGAGTCGGAAGCAGGAGGAAGAACCCTACTCCCAGCCTCCGTGCCCGGGGCCACATCAGGGGACAGCATTTAAGTAGACATGAAGAACACAACGTGTTTCTGCATCAGGAGAAATGTACTTTACTCTCACCCAGCTCTAGGGAGGGGAAGATACATCTGCCCCGCATTGCTTGGGTGCAATCATCTTGTGAACCTCACAGTGCTCCAAAAGCCCCGCTGGAGATCCCCATCTCTCCACACTGAATCATTGTTTTATCTGAAGCCAGGTGAGATGAAGGTGGACTTTGGAGCTCCAGACAAAGTGGTATTGGGGAAGAGTGGTCGGGGTGATGGTGATGGGCTGAGACTACCAAGAATGGCACTTTCTCTCTAATTTCCCACCAGGTTTCTCATCTTTTACTTCCACCTCACAAGGTATTTGCACCTTGCACTGTTTTAAAGGATTGCTTTTAAAGACTATTACTAAAGAAGACTTTACCATGAAGAGCTTTAATGAGCAGCATAAAGAACAAGGAAAATAGAGTTTTCCTCCAGCTTTCTTTCTAAAAGGGACTGATCTCTGGAGGAACTAATGATGTTTTAGTGTCTAGAACATGATACACAGTAGTGGAGGGATGGACAGCCTGCAACTCAATTTCAGATAGAGAGTTCACTTTGCAGGATGAAGACCTCCATACAGAGATGCCCAGGCTGGGAGTGTAAGCACCCTGTTTCCTATACAGACAGAGGCTGTATATACACCTGCCTTAAATGAGCTGGACTTGACTCTGGTGCAGCCAGAGGACAGCAGGAGGACCACAGGGTTTTCCATCAGTAGCTAAGGCTCATCAGCTACAAATAAGGACAGGGCAATCCTCCCATCCAACTACATCCCTAAGAGCCCCCAGTGTTTGGCCAGCCCCCTGCAGAAACCCCTGCCGTGGCTCACTGCATCAGACAAAGGCCAGCTCAGGTATGGAACCTCCCCCAAGACCCCACCACCATTGTCTCAAGGACCAAAGCTGTTCACCATGCCCTCCATAGGGCAGGGTGGAGGAGCCCTCCTACCCGGTGCTGTCCTTTCCATCTTCAGCCTGATGGCATAGTCCAAACCGATGGTGCAGAAGGGCTTGGGCAGGGTGAGCAGCTTCTTGCAGAAATCATACACTCTGCTGCAGAGCTCGTCGGAGATGCAAGGGGCCTGGGGTGAGAAAGGGGCAGATACAGAGATTTCACAGGAATGATCCCTAACAGTGCTCTCCCCCAAAACAGACCCCAGGGTGGGAGGGCACTGAGCTACACCAAATTCAATGTGGATTTAAACACAATATATGAAGCAGAACCAGGCCTACAGTTGATGGAAATCTCCAGCAATACCCACTGGAGGGCTGTGGGCACACATTTTTGCCAGGTTGTGGCTTCCTGCACCATCAGGCACCTAAACACCTCCAGAATAGGGGGTCAGCGAGAAGGACCTGTCACTCCCATGCATGTCACAGGTACCTCAGCCATCAAACATCACACTGGGAAACGCACAGTTGAGTCCATCTGTGGTAGTCCCAGGGCTTTATTGGGCAGGTACTGGGGTATTTCAGCACAGGAGGAGGTGCTGAGTGACTTCAGGTTGTCCCTCCTGTGGCTTCTGATTTCACGGAATACCGGAATCACAGAACTGTTGGAGTTGGAAGGGACCTTCTAGAGACCATCCAGTCCAACTCCCCGGCCAAAGCAGGGTTGCCCAGAGCACATCACTCAGGACGGCATCCAGGTGGGGCTTGAAGATCTCCAGAGAAGGGGACTCCACACCCTCCCTGGGCAGCCTCTTCCAGGGCTCTGCCACCCTCAACCCAAAGAAGTTCTTCCTCAGATTGGAATGGAACTTCCCATGTCCCAGCTTGTGCCCATTGCCCCTCGTCCTGTCACTGGGAACCACTGAGAAGAGTCCGGCTCCATCCTCCTTCAACCCACCCTTTAGATACTTGTAAGCATTAATAAGGTCTCCCCTCAGCCTTCTCTTCTCCAGACTAAAGAGCCCCAGCTCTCTCAGCCTTTCCTCATCAGGGAGATGCTCCAATCCCTCCATCATCTCTGTTGCCCTACATTGGACTCTCCCCAGTAGTTCCCTTGAACTGGGGAGCCCAGAACTGGACACAGGATTCCGGTTGTGGCCTCCCCAGTGCAGAGCAGAGGGGGAGAATGACCTCCCTCCACCTCCTGGCCACACTCTTCCCTACACAGCCCAGGATCCCATTGGCCCTCTTGGTGACATGGGCACGTTGCTGGCTCATGAAGAGTTTACTATCCACCAGGACCCCCAGATCCTTCTCCTCAGTAGTGGTCCCTGGATCTTTCCCCAGCAAAGCCCATGGAAGGTTACCTTTATCAAGGCGTACATCAGGGTGTGCAGCAAGGGGATGATGTAATGTCTGAAGTCACCTCGCTCCGCCTGTGGGACCAAAAGGCACAGTCAGCACCTGGCAGGGGCTGGGACTGGATCTGGGGGAGCCACCGCAGCCCCCAGGGTGAGTTGGTTCAGTGGTTCGGGCACACAGGATGAGCACAGGCACTCGCCCAGGCTCAGGGGGGATGCTCCCCAGGTCAAGGTGGGATTTAGGGTCCCTCCACAGGCCACCAGGGTGGGCAGGATGTCCGTGGGGCAGACAGGGATGCTTGGTGGGCATCCCATGCAAACCAAGCCTTGGGGAAGAACGGGACGTGGAGGGGTGGACCACACTGCTGTTGCCACCACCCCATTGCAGGGCTGGAGGTTGTTGTAGGGATGTGGAGGCTCTGGGAGCTGCTGTGAGAGCATGGTTTGCACAGTAAGAGCAGCGAAGCTCATACATGAGCAAAGTATTCCAACTGAGCTCAGTAAGGAACTCCTTTCTGTTGCAAAAATTCATATGAAAAATATAAAACCACTGGGAACCCCCTGGAAAAAGCCCGTGTTACATTTGGTGGGTGTGGGACCGGAGTGGACAGGGGGGAGAGATGCTCTTGCATCCCCATCCTAGTCCAGGGGAAGCCAGATGGATGCTCAGGTCAACAGAGCCCTGACCCCTCCCTGCAGCCTGGATCTAACTCCAGCGATGGGAATGCCCCTGGATAAACCCAGGAAAAACATTTTCATCCCAAAGAGATTTCCAGCACCTTTCTCCAGGGCGGCTGGAGCTGAGTTAAATGGAACTGATGGCAACAAAGCTTTAGAAATGGTCAGTAAAGTGAACACTACTGAGTTGCTGAGACCAGCTGATATTTGCCCAGAGCCCTGTAGGAACTCAAGCATGAAATTGCTAAATTATTATCTATGGTTGGTACCAACAGCTCAGAGCTGCTGCAGTACCAGAGGAATAAAAATAAAATAAAATAAAAGTGACACTGATTTCCAAGAAGACCTTCAGGGTGAGGAAGGGAGTTACAGACCAGGAGACCTGACATCCCTCCTGGGCATGGAAGGATAAGAGTAGCAAAGTGATAACGGTTATAACAGGGAGGCTTTTGCAGGGCAGACCTCAAGCCCTTTGGGGGAATCCCTGCATCCGTAGCCAAGGGTGATGTGGGTGTTCCTGTCTGTCTGGATTTGCAAAAGCCGCTCGGTAAGTGCCCTCCCCAAGGCACTAAGGGAAGATAAACCCCCACAGCACAGGGGAGAGAGCGCGCAAATGGCCTTGGAGCTGCTGGAAAGGCAGGAAACAGAGAATAGGAATAACTGTTGGATGTTCACAGCACTGCAATGTGTGCACAGGGCTGACGTGAAAGGGTTTGCAGACAGAGGTGACAGAGGGTGCTTGGTCCTCCCTGGGGCTGAGCAGCAGCGGGCAGGAGACATGGGAGCTGAGCAACGCCCCATGAGGCGGCTCCATCCTTCCAGCTCGAAAGGAATCACAGAGTGGTTTGGGTTGGAAGGGACTTTAAAGATCATCCAGTCCCACCCCCTGCCCTGACCTGGGACACCTCCCACCAGACCAGGTTGCTCCAGGCCCCCTCCAACCTGGCCTTGAACCCCTCCAGGGATGGGGCAGCCACAGCTTCTCTGGGCAGCCTGGGCCAGGCTCTCACCACCTTCACAGCAAAGAATTTCTTCCTGAGATCTCATCTCAATCTCCCCTCTTCCAGTTCAAAAACTTTCCCCCTTGTCCTGTGGCTCCCCTGCCTGATCAAGAGTCCCTCTCCATTTCTTCTGGAGCCCCTTGAGGGACTGGAAGGGGCTCTAAGGTCTCCCTGGAGCCTTCTCTTCTCCAGGCTGAACCCCCCCAACTCTCTCAGCCTGTCCTCACAGCAGAGGGGCTCCAGCCCTTGGAGCATCTTCCATGGCCTCCTCTGGCCCCGCTCCAACAGGTCCATGTCCTTCCTGTGCTGAGGTCTCCAGAGTTGGACACAGTGCTTCAGGTGGGGTCTCCCCAGAGCAGAGCAGAGAGGAAAGGAGAAATGGCAAAGAAAGAATACAATATGGGGAGGTTTCTGCACAAAGGACGTTTCATGGGGGCTCTTCGCTGGGGTGGGGAGGAGGAGGACGAGGTGGGGGGACATGGACTCTTCCTCCCTGCAGCGGAATGAGAGGGCGCTGGGTAAAATGAGGCAGGCTTATAAGAAAGAAGACGTGTTACTTCTACACATGACACCTCATCAGACCACAAACCAGGTCGCACCAGGATGCTGAGGGTGCTAAAGGTTTACACAAAACCAGAAAATGACAGGACAAACCAATGAAACAAAAAATCCGTGAGAAGATTTCCATTAGATGCTTCAGGAAAGCATACTGGGTTAGACACTTCTGCTCTGACACCTTCTGGGGCAGAAATGAGTGCCATGGAGGGGAAATTTCCACTGTACCTGGGGCTGTAGCTGGCCAGGGTGGGATGAGGGGGACTTGGGGGTGCTCAGAAGCGTTTTGCACTTTGCTGTTTCCAAGCTGCAAGGGACAGCTGCCCATGGCTGCTGCAGCATCTCCTGAGGAGGTTCCCTGCTCTGCCCATGGCTCACTGTCACTTTTCGGGCAAACCCTGGTCCCTGAAGCCATCAACCAGGAATGAGCTACAGGTCTGCCCTGCTGTCCCACTGAGTTTTTCACTGTTTGCTGAGTTACAGTCCCCAGCCGGGCTCAAGGTCCCTAAAAACACCTTAGCCATCTCCAGCCCAGGATGCTCCGGGGGGAGGCAGAGCCCTGCGGGCGGAGTTATTGCCCCATCCCTCTGCTCCCCAGAACCCCACAGTGGGACACGCCACCGAGGAATTGATCCCAGCACTCAGGGGGTGTCTGCAAGGTGGCACTCACCCTTTCCAGCTCCTTCACCAGGATCTGGACCAGGATGGAGCTGTTACCGGGATTCTGGTCGATTTTTTTATGCAGGGTCCATCGCAGCATCCCTGAGAAGTGAAAACAAAGGAGGAGGTCAGGTTGCAGAGCAGAGCAGTGATGGATCAGGGGCAGGGTTTTACAGAGGAATCAGGAGACCTGGGCGCTGTTCCTTCAAAAATCCCCCCCAGGATGCTACATTGACATTATCAGAGCTAAACCAAACTTCTCTGCCCTCTGCTTCAATCAGTGGCCCTCTGCAAGGGACAAGTCACACAGCTGCCCTGATTCCAGATGCAGCATTGATGTATCGCACCTCTAACACTGGGAAACCTTTGGAAAAATGTCCCAGAATCACAGAATGATATGGGGTTTGAGGGGACCTCTGGGGATCATCTAGACCAACCCCCCTGCCAGAGCAGGTCCACCCAGAGCTGGTTGCACAGGAACGTGTTCAGGTGGGGTTTGAATGTCTCCAGAGAAGGAGACTCCACCACCTCTCTGGGCAGCCTCTTCCAGGGCTCTGCCACCCTCACAGGAAAGAAGTTCCTCCTCATGTTTAGGTGGAACTTCCTCTGTCCAAGTTTGGGCCCATTCCCTCTTGTCCTGTCACTGGGCACCACTGAAAAAAGACTGGCATTGATCAGATACCCCCTCAGTCTTCTCCAGACTCAAAAAACCTAAGTCCCTCAGCCTTTCCTCATCAGAGAGGTGTTCTAGTTCCCTCATCATCTTCGTAGCCCTTTGCTGTACCTTCTCCAGCAGTTCCCTGTCCTTCTTGAACTGGGGAGCCCAGAACTGGACACAGGACTCCAGATGGGGCCTCACCAGGGCAGAGCAGAGGACTGGGAGCAGAGATCCTAGGACTGGGGGGCTGGAGAAGAGCAAGGCAGGGCAATGGACATGAAGTTTTTTTTCCGGTTCCCTCTGTTGCTCTGTTCACAACCACCAGCCTTCACCAGTTTCCTAAGGCTGTAGCAGTCCAGTCGCTGGGTCAGATAGAGTTTTATTCTTCAAAACCATAACTCAGGGATTTGAACTGACTCTTTGGTGAGGAGCTGAGCCATAGCCCCGCAGAAGGAGACAGGGAGACTCCAGCTTGGGGCTATTAAATGAGTTGGACGGGGCTGTGTGGCAAGTCGGTGTCAGAGCTGGGAACAGCCTCACAAACTCTGGCAATTGATGTCCCACCTCAATGCTGGAACCCCTGGGCGAGTGAAGGGTGTAGAGGGTGCAGAGGGTGCAGAGGGTTGGCTTCGAGGGATGAAAGCTGCTGAGGTTGGTTTGGCAGACGCCAGGAGCTCGCCAAAGATTTAGCACCTTCAGGAGCAGGTTAGAAAGGACAGGGCAGGGCCAGGGAGGTGAGGCCACCCCATGTCCCCCCACCCCGACGCCATCTGAGAGAGGGGAGCAGTGAGGTTTGGGGCCACGCAATGCCCCAGGGAGGCAGCAGGGGGGACAGGGGGTGAGGGTGCTGGGGGTCCACCTTACCTCGGTCGCTCTGGCAGGAGGGGTGGTGACCATCCAGCTCTCGCAGCAGCGTGCGGACGCGGCGCAGGATGTCCGACTCCACCTCTGCAGGGATGGAGAGGACATGAGCAGCCAGGCCAGCACCCGTGGGGGACTGGCACCTGGGGACAACCCCAGAGCAAGAGACACCGTTTTCGGTGTGCGGTGACTATGGGGACTGCACCCTCCCCACCTCCCTCAGGATGGCTGTCTCTGCAGGCTTCAAGCCTAGATGAGTCTTGATGGAAAGTTTCCAGACACTTTCCCAGGGCCACTGGATCTGGGGAGCACGTGTCGCCCCATGGACTGGTGGCCCGTGCAGCCGTACTGGAGAGCAAAGCAGTCCAGCAGGGATGTGGTGGTAGGGGAGCTCTGCAGAGGACTGTGCATGTATGAGCTCTTCAGAGCCCCTCTCTCCCTTTGTTCAACAAAAAAAAAAATCTATAAAATAATTCTATATTAAATATAGAAACTACAAAATTAAACTACCACTTGGCACCATGAAAGAGCAGAGACATTTGGCTTCGACCTTACACCCATCGCAAGGAGCACTCTTGCAACAAGGTCTGCTGCCCACATGGGCATCTCACTTCTCCTGGGAAACCCAGGCAGGGCCACCAGGCTGGCCATGTCACCTCCTGCCTTCCACCCGTGACCCCTCACAGCCTCTCTTCAACGTGCAACCAGCCATCTGTGGGCACCGAGTATCTTCTGCTCCCCCAAGCAGAGACCCAAGGTCGGTTCTGCTGCCTGGTAACCACCACACACTCCTCACAGACATCGAAACCAAACTGCATCCTGCTCCCGGCCAAGAGTAACTCTGACAACCTCAGACCCAGTTTGAGGTATGACTTGTACATGGGGGCGAGGGCTCGTGGTGGCCATGTGCACGGACACATCACAGACGTCAAGATGTCAGCCCTGAAAGCACGTGGGGTGTCAGCCAGGAAAGCCGCAAGGTCCCTTTACTCTGTGCCTGTCCCTCTTTACCCTGGGCTACTCTTTCCCCATCAGTAAAATGATTCTTATTCCTTTGTAATAAAATTAAAAAAAAAAAAAAAAGCATTATATAAAGTTGGGTATTATTAGGTGACATTCTCCTTCTGTAAGAAGCTGTAGGGTGGAGCAGCCAGAACATGGCCTGACCCAGAGGAGGAGCTCAGGTGTTTGTGGTAACCATAGCCCAGGGCTCTTTCCTGGGGCAGGTTCCATGTTCAGTGGTGGGGTCTGGACCATTGCCAGCAGCAGCTGAGCGGCAAGGGTGTGAGGAAGGAGCAATTGACCCAGGTCCTAAGGGAGCTCCAGACACATACTGCCTGGTCTAAACTCTCTCATCCACATGGCATTGCCTTTTGGGATTGGTGTCATCACCACCTCGTTTACTGCCCAGTTTTGCTCCTGAATTTGTTCATTCCCTCCTCACCCTCTTCTGCCACAGCTTCATCCTCCCTAACATCAGAGAGATGTCAGAAGGACAGTGGTGGGCACTCACACGCATCTTTACCTACAAGAAACAGAGGAGGCAGGCAGGGTGACGCTATTTAAGAGCTGTGCTCAAGGACCACGGCCTCCAAACATCCTTCCTTGGCTCTGGAAGGAGATAAGGCCAACTGGACTGGGTCTGGTTGGTGGAGCAGGTGGTGCTTTGGGCTCTACAAAGAACAGTGACTGGGGAAAGTGGGTTGGGAGCTATGGGAAAGAAAACAGGAAAATACAGGGGGGATTTTACAGCTCAGCTGGAGGGTCAGACCAACAGGGAACTCTCCAGTGGGTGCTTCTGGGGACAGAGGACCATCAAGACATGATCATGCAGGAGATGGGGCAGCTTTGAGTTTCTGCCCCCTCATCCCATGCAGACACCTGTACCACAGAGATGTGGTACAGAACAGAGATGTATTTTTGCTCTTCTACCATGTCTTTTAGAGGGTGTGTGAGCCCGGGGTCATCGTGCAGGGGAGTGGACATGGCACCCCAGAGTTGCCACCATTCCCACTGGCGATGCACAGCAGAGAGCAGGAGCACTTTGCCCCTCACAGCATCCTTGATGCCTCCTTGTCACCAGCTTGCTGGGCTGGCAGCGTGGCCAGATGCAGGACAAGCCACCCTTGCCCTCTCCAGGCCCAAAGACTGCAGTGCCACAGGTCCAGTGAGATGGTGACCAGGGCACAGGGGCAGAAGACATGAGCCCTGCAGCAAAGTCAGCTGGCAAATGCAACATTTAAAGTATTGGAGATGGCCTGTTGCTGAGGACAGCCCAAGAGCCAAAATATTTTTCCTATTTACTGACCCCAGGGAAGTGCATCCCCTTAAGGATGTCTGTGTGGACGAGTCATTCAATTCAGGCTTCTCCTGCAGAGGAGGACTCTCTATGGCCATGGCTTCCATTGAAGCTACGTTAGAAACCAACCATACACTCGGCTTCACAATTGCCCACACGTGCTGGTGAAGCTCTGTGTGTGTGTACACAGGCCGTTCCACCTCTGCCAGCACAGTCCATGCCGTGGCACGCACACGGGGAGACACAGAGCAAAAAAGTCCTTTGAAATGGGAATTTTTTCTCATTTTGGAAGTGTTGTTTGGGGAAACATAAAAATTTTGCTTTGGAAATTTGTATTTTCTCTCCTTTTTGTTTCCTCTCCAGTGATTTTGTGAAGCTCCTCAATTTCACTGTGATGTTCATTGGTTTTGCACTGGGGAATTACACAATAATGGGCTATTTGAAATTTCCTATTCTTTTTGGTTTTGTATGTTTTTAATTACCAGGGGAAGGTTTTCCTGAGCACCGATATAAACACTGTCCTCTTTTCCTAAATCAAAGTGACTACAGCCGTGATACACTGAGGTTTCGTCGTGGGGAGCGGAGCGTCAAAGCGTTTGCTCCAACACAAACAAGAGGCCCTTTGATCTAAAAACAGCCTCAACCTACCAGCGACAAAGAGAATGGCTTAGAAATTAAAAAAAAACCAAACCAAAACAACTTTTTAAGCGTTGATATCCTGACCTCGGGGTGTCGGGAGACCAACACCGCCTCGTGAAACAGCATGAAAATAACACAGAGATTGGGGTGGGGGGGAGGGGAAATGGACATTAAAAAAAATGCAATAAAATATAAAACTGCTTTAAAATTCAAATGTGAATGGTTGCCAGACCTGGTGCTTTCAAAGTCCCCCTCTACAGCAAATCTTTTGGTTGCCCCTCAGTTGCTTCATTTCTCACCCATCCAGCATGATCTGCCAACACCTTACAAAGAACAAGGTCTGCCCGGAGGCAATCGATCCCCCTTAGATACCCATGTATTTTATCGGAGGGACAAGAAGGTGGATGAGGCGGGTTAATTTGGCCAGGACTTCCCACCCCAGCACCCCAGGGGGTGTCAGCATCACCCACCTGCGCTCTCCATGGCCGGACCGAGTGGGCAGCACGGGTTGGGCACGGTGGCCACGGGGCAACTGCAGCGACGGGGCGGGTGCACGGATGCTCCTCACTCCACTCGGGCATGGCCTTGGGTCCTGTGTCTCGCCTGTGGAAAAAAAGGACACGCTCAAGCTGGTGGTGGAGATCAAGATCAGCCTGGACCTTGGGAAGGACCACAAAGCCACCGGGACACTGTGGGTGCAGGAGCCCTGGGTGGAGGATGTCCAGCAGGGAGGCAGAGCGCTAAGGGTGAGCACAGCGTGTCTCAGGGGCTGTGTTTTGCTGGAGAAAGATGCAGCTCAAACCTAAACCCATCTGAGCACTTGGCCCCCAAAGCCAGAAGGCCCCCAGGGATGAGCATCAGCATCACCAAGCAGGACAGGGTCGGGAACCTTCTCCTCCCCAGGATTTAAGAAGAAACACTCCAGGTAAGTCAAGCTGAGTCTGAAATGCAAAGTCCAACCAGAAAAGGAGGGAAAAAAAAAATTCCATGGGGTTCCTATGCCTGGTGTGCTGATCCGCTGCCATTCTGATCCAGCATCCCGGAGAAACAAACCCCAGGGAAAGCTCGGGAGCCCAGCTATGCTGCAGAGGGAAGCCGGCCTGGGTCCAGACAGCTTCCCTTGCCTTCAAGCATTGCTCTCTCCAAAGAAAGAGGAAAAAAAAAGAAATAATCCCAAGAGCCGAGGAAGAAGCAAGGGAGATTTGCCTGTGACAGGAGCACAAGCAGGCTGCGGGGCCGGCACGGGGTGGAGGAGATGCCGACATCTTCTATGTGAAGTATCACCGCTGCGATCCTCAGATGCAGCCATCTACTCCACAACTGGGTTCCTCCTGCCCAGCAGCTCCAGCACCTTGGGGTCCTGACCCCCAGCACCCACAGCGAGGCAGAATCTCCCCCAGTGTGTTGTCCTCTCCTGTCTCCCCATCCACGGGCACAACAGCAACCGCAGGATGGTGCTGCCTGTACTTACAGCCTGAGTGAGCTGCAGCACTGCTTTCAGCATTTTTAGACCAAAGCTTTTCCAACCAGCAGGTTTTGCCCTCTCTTCTTGCCTTGAGGGATGGAAAAACCCCCAGCCCACAGCTCTGAAAACCATTCTATGGTTTCCCTGAAACACCCACATTTGGAGTCCACCTCCAGTGGTCCCCAAACCAGCACAGGCAGCAATAACAACGCAGCCTCGTTAGTCCTCCTCATCCCTCCCAGCACAGTCAAGCCATCAGCCCACGCTCCTGCTCATGTCTTTGCTCTATTTAGGATTTGCTCTATTTAATTTGCAGATTTAGGGCCTAACTCTACCCAGATAGATCCTACATCTGTAAAAATCCATCACCAAACCCAAGAGCTCTGTGGCCACCGGGGAGACAGATGGACACGCGCAGGAGCGCCCCTGACACACACCAGGCCGAGCATCCTGCTCTCGGCAGCTTTCAGAAGCTCGTTAAAGGTTTCCTGCAGCAAGCGGAGATTTCAAAACCCACCCCAGACCCGTGTGGCCTTTCCTTCTGGCCCCAGGGCTGGATCACAAGGCCTGGCACCCAGCCACCGCGGCAGATTTCCACCACCCGCCGAGCTGCAGCGCCAGTGGGGCAGCTCCCGGTCACAGAGAGGAGAAGGGTGGCAAGGACAGGGCTCCTTCTGCAGGCCAGGGGGCTACTACAGCATCACCCCTGCCTCTGCTGGCACAGCGGGCAGGCAGCTTGGTCCAGGGCTGGGAGCAGGGAAGAGATACCAACCCTCCTCCAGCTGAGCTGGATGCCTGATACCAACCATGGAATCGCATCTCTGTGGTGACGGATGTGCCCTCTCCCCTGTGGCGACCACCCTGAGGTGCACCAGGGGTGCGGAGCAGGGCAGAGGGTGTCTCCTGAGGTCACCAAACCATTTTCCCTTCTGGCCCCCCATGCTGATGGCAGCTGCGGTGCTGCCCACAGGTTGTTCCTGTTCCTGTGGCACAGTCACTCGCCTTCCCTCTTCGCGCCCACACAGCCCCCCCTGGCCGGGCACCAGATGACTTCCCGGAGATGCTCAGCACCCCGGGTGCAGAGCGGTGAGCAAGGAAAGGATGTTTTCCTGACCCGGCCACAGGTAACCGCAGCGCTGACAGCCTGCACCAAGCCGAACGTCTGCGGACAATCGGTGATTGCTGCTTCTACAGCCAGAAATGGGACGTGTCACCTGGTCTGCTAGCATCTGGGCCAGAGCAAGAGAACATCGGTTAATCCTCTCTGGATTACCAATCCAGATATTGGAATATCCAGGTAATTAATTATTTGGAATTACCAACCACCCTTGTGAATCACTGGCTATAGAAGGAAAGTGAACGATTCACCTAGTCTTCCAGTCCCTAAAGGGGCTCCAGGAGAGCTGGGGAGGGACTCTTGATCAGGGAGGGGAGCCATAGGATAAGGGGGAAGGGTTTGACACTGAAAGAGGGGAGATTGAGATGAGATGTGGGGAAGAAATTCTTTGCTGTGAGGGTGGTGAGAGCCTGGCCCAGGTTGCCCAGAGAAGCTGTGGCTGCCCCATCCCTGGAGGGGTTCAAGGCCAGGTTGGAGGGGGCTTGGAGCAACCTGGTCTGGTGGGAGGTGTCCCTGCCCAGGGCAAGGGTATTGGAACTGTATGGACTGGAAGGTGCCTTCCAATCCAAACCGTTCTATGAGTCTATGATAATCATGCATAAGAGCACCAGCCTGTGAGCCGGTTGGCACTGCGGTTCTCAAAATGATATTTCCTGCTGGGAAAAGTGTCCTCAGTGCCGGGGGAGACACACGGTGCCTGCCCTGAGCGCAGCAGCCGGGGCTGCACGCCGGCGCCTCTGGCACGCCTGAGCCGGGGCTCGGAGAGGCCGCCTGCCGAAGCAAAAACGCAGCCTGCTGCTAATTGCGTCGGTGGTTTTCCACATCCGCATCCTACCTGCCCGCGCGTGGGAGGGGAGCTGGTGACCAAACGTGGAACCTGCTCGCCAGCGCTCGGTTTCCAGATTTAGAAAGGGGCTCAACAGGGCCAGAGTGACGTGAGCTCCTTCTGCATGAGAAACTTCAGTTCTCTGTTTAGCCATCTGCTTAAAAAGTGATGGCTTTCATAGAATCATAGAATGGTTTGGGTTGGAAGGTACACCTTCCACTAGTCCAGGTTGCTATTCAGCCTGGCCTTGAACCCCTCCAGGGATGGGGCAGCCACAGCTTCTCTGGGCAGCCTGGGACAGGCTCTCACCACCCTCTGCTTCCTCACTGTTGGCAAAGAGGAGCTGAGCTGGAATCCATAGCCCACCTGTCTGCTCTGAGTGCTTGGGTCTCACAAGAAAAGTCAACATAAAATGCCAAAAACTTGTCCCCAGAACATTCAGAATCCAGTCCCACTGTCTGCGGGAGGACAGGTAAATCTCGTATGAGAGAGGCATGAAATGACATACACAGAAACAGGCTGGTGAGGAAGACTGGGGTCAGTCTGGTTCCTGCCAGGCACCAGCTACTGTTTCTTCCTTGGCCTGGCTTTAACCAGCACAGGGACCTAAAAATCACCCATTTTCACTGGGGACATTTTCTCCCTGTTTTTCTCCCTGAGGGTGAAGCTACCAGGGCTACCAAAGGAGGAAGAGGAGGGATGCAGGACTGGGGATGGAGAGCATCAGCCCCAGTTTGGTGCAGTACAGACAGCAGGACCACAGTTGTCCTCCCTGGCCATGACACATGAGGATGCTGCCTGCCCTTCCCTCCTGGACTTCATCAGGACCTTCCCAAGAGCAGCTGCCACTGCAACCACCCTGGCACAAATCCAAACCTAGTTACATGGCGAGGAAGGCTTTGAAGAGGCAGGAGCCTGTGCTGAAACCAAGGACTAAATCCAGCCTTAGCGCAGAGCTTTTAGAGGCAGTTCCTGGCCTGTGGAGATGTAGGCTGCTCCCCAGCCGAGGTGCAGGGGTAGATTTTGGGTGGCACTAATGAAGCCAGGCTGTTTAATGACAGATGATCTGACCTTGGCACTTCTTTGGCTGAATGGAGAGAGGCCGGGAGCAAAGACCCAGCCTCTGCGCCTCCAGGATGGAGACTGACAGTCCCTGCCCTGGAAGCAACACTGCTCCGAGCAGAGCCTGACCATAAGGGATGAAGCCCATCACCTGGCAGGAGGGATTCCTTGAGCACCACCTAGAAGCCCTGTGCCACTGCAGGGACACAATAACCAGCTGAAGCTCCAATGACACACTTAAGAGCTGCTAATTTGGGTAAAAAAGCATTTTAGCAGAGGGTGTGCAGAACTACAGGCGTACACCATGGTGCCAGAGCAGTGGGAGATGTCACCCACTGGCACCCAGAAACCTGGGGTGTAGCAGAATCCCTGTCACCACACCAGGCTGCTGCTTGTCCCACTGAGACAGGATCGGTCCCCAACACACCTCATCTGCACCTCTGCCTGCCAGGCTGTTCCCAGGACATGGCAGCCAGAAATACCCTGAGAAACCAGATGCAACACAATGCAACACACCAGGATGTGATTCTGGGATGCTGGGAGCCCTCCTTCCCTGGAGAAGATGGAGAGGGATGATCCTGCATCCTCTTCATGCAGGGACAAGTCCCTTCCTGTGGCTCCTTTGTCGTTGCCACCCCTTCTGGTCACAGGCCATGGGGCTGAGGACTCTGGTTACAGCCATCTCTGCACTTTGTGCCCACTGAGCCCTGACCCACCACGTGCTGTGAGACAGCTGGTCCCAAGGGGGGTGAGGGGGGCGTGGGGAGGACATGCCCAGGGCTTGCTCAGGGGATGGCAGGCAGAGAGATGTGTCTGAGCTCCACTGCAGCCCCCCGCTTCTCATCCAGGGACCCCGATCCCCCCTCCCAGGTGTGCATTGCTGGCCTGCTGTCTCATGGAGGGACACTCAGCCAAGGGGACTTCAGGGAGTCTCTAAGACCAGACCCTCAGCATTAGTTGTGCCCCATCCTCACGTCCCAGCAAGTGTCAGCAAAGGCCAGGCTGTGATGGAGGATCCTGTCCCCACAGGAAGGGGAGCACAAGGCATCGGACCCCCCACTACAGACAGCCCTCTCTGCCTGCCTTGTCTCTGCCCGAAATGACTGATCCCTGGCACAAGTCGGGGGATACTGTCGCCATTTCTGGGAATGGATTCTGCACTGGTCCTGGTGATCTAGCTCAGACCTTCTGACTGGGAACCGCTGCCCCTGCTCCCCCAAGGGTTGGGAGCAGGATCCCCTGTCAGAGCCTGGCCCCACACCGTCCCCTCTGTGAGGGGGAGCAGAGGGACCATGCCAGGAAGAACCCTGTCCCAGACCCGCACTCACCTTCCCTTGAGTCCTTCCAGCTCCTGGTATCACAGCTCCCTTCAGGGGACAGGACCATCCCAGCAGCCACATTGTGAGGAGGAAGAGGAGGGAGAAGGCGGCGATGGATCAGGCGATGCCGAAGGGCACCAGCTCCCTGGCCGCGGTGGGAGCTCGACGGGGAAGCAGTGATCCCTGCGGCATCCGCACGGCAGCCCACGCACAGCGCTGCCAGCCGTGGATGGGGCCGGCTTCGGCTCGGTGTGTCTGAGCTCACCGGGGACCACAGGCTTTCTACCCAGAAACAGGAAGGGCTCACAGGCCCCAGCCAACCCAGACGAGCCGAGGGGAAACACAACGGTGTGGGGCGTAAAAGCGAGCCCTGCGAAAGTGCTGGCGAGAGGCAGGAGCCGCTCAGTTCCTCGATCCACAGCCGCCAGGGCTTCTCTGCTTTCTGTCCCCCTCCTCCCCCCTTTGGATCCCTTCCCTTCCCTGCAGCAGACACGAGACACATTTCATCCCGTAACTGGTTATTTTGCTGTCTGCCAGCTCAGCAAGACCAGAGTCTTCTCTGCATTCATCCCACTTCTTCGCAGAGCTGCAAATCCCCGCTTCCTCTCTGCAATTCTTAAAATACCCATGGCATCAGCTGTATTTTATTTCATTTGCAGGAAAAAATTAAAAAGGAAGGTCGAGAAGGGAAGTTACATTCCTCCCTTCAGTTTTCAATAACCATGAGGTTTTTAGTGAAAAAACCTTAGTGACTCAAAAGCCACCTTTCCCAAGACTTTGGGGTAGTTATGGGAACCATCTGGCTATATTCTTAAAAACGAAGAACTTTGCACTGAAAGTACAGTTCGCCCTGGAAACTGGCAAATAAGACCATGGGATAAAGGGCTTTGCAGCCTCATCCTCCTTTTCCAAACTGTCAGGAGGCTGGAGACAGCGTGAGCAGGACCCAGCTGAGCATCGGGTGCTGAGCACCCCATGAACCCATCCTCAGCCTCCATCCTCTGCGGGGCGGTGGATAATGGGGACCCAAGATGGGGAACAGTTTGTGATGGCTGCTCTATGTTGGCAGATCTGATAGAAAATGAAGTGCAGTCCCACTTAGAGGTGAGGACACCACAGCTGGGATCCCCCAGTCATTTGCCTCCCTCCTCACCTCTCCATCCCCCCCAGTGCTCACCCCGTTGAACCACCTCCCTCCTAAGCAGGGGTTCCCCATCTGCATCATGCTCTGGCCCAGGTCTACACAAGGAAATAGTCACCTTCCTCCAGGGTTGTCCCCTGCCTGGTGCTCACAGCCGTGGTGGGGGGACCACACTGATGTCTTCTCCTTTCTCTAAGGACTGGTCATCGGCCGCACAGACACCAAAGACACTGTGACAAGATGAGTTTCAGCTGATCAAACATTACCTTTTTTGCTTTTTGGATGTGTCTGGAGAGTCCCAGCTATGGCTGGGTGGACACCACCGGGCTGTACAGACAGACAGAAAGTCATTGGTACCTGTAGGGTCCCTACTGCACGCAGAGACCAGGCTGGGCTGCATGGGCTGCTCTTGTCCTCTACGAAGGACAATCCATGCTCGCTCAGCCCGTGTTAGATTGCTTTAATTATAACATGGGCTGGCGCCCTGATAGGTATGAGGCTACACCATCTGCAGTCCCAAAGGACCCTGGATTGGGCTCAGCACCATGTGGTATCACACCTGCAGAGGGCTCACCTGACCGCCAACCCCCCTGCGCAGCTGTACCTGAGCCGAGACACGGCACAGTCACAGCCTCACCACGGAGAGAGATGAGGGACTTTCAGAAGCACTGCCAACACCCTGCCAGCAATCACCCATGAGCCCGATCAGTCTGACCAGGACCTGAGCTGAGTCCCAGGAGGCCACCTGGGCCATGTCCCACCCCACAGCAGCCCACCTCTCCCAGCCTGTTCCATTCAGCTGACTGTTATGACAAATCCCAGCCAGGCAGACTTCCCAGCAGGCATGTGGGACAGCAATGGGATTGCCTCCCCATCCTGGAGCACCCACCTGAGGAACAGTCCAGCTCTGCAGGAAAGCACATCCCTGTCCCAAGAAAGACATATTTCCCTCTTGGCTCCAGTCCACAGAAAGAATCATAGAATCATAGAATTGTCCAGGTTGGAAGGGACCTTTCAGATCATTGAGTCCAACCATCAACCCAACACTGACAAAACCACCACTAACCCATGTCCCTCAGCACCACGTCTGCCTGGCTTTTAAGTACCTCCAGGGATAGTGAACACCACCACTTCCCCGGGCATCCACTTCCAATGGTTGATAACACTTTTGTGTAGAAATTTTTCCTAATATCCATCCTAAACCTTCCCTGGTACAACTTGAGTCCATTTCCTCGTCTCATTGCCTGTCCCTTGGGAGAAGAGACCGACCCCCCCTGGCTACACCCTCAGCCCCCTTTTCTCCAGGCTGAACACCCCCAGTTCCCAGGAGCTGAAGCTCAGTCCTTTTTAAGCCCCCAGAATGTGAGGACGTTGGGGTGAGATTGAAAATCCCAAAGTAGAAGGACGGAGATGTGTCCATCCACATGAGTCATCTCAACCCCACCATACTCAGTGGAGAGAAGTGACTCAGGCTGTACCCTGGAGACATTCAACGGGGGCACACACAGCCTCCCCAAAAGACCTGCTCCTCCGCCTCACTGATCACCAAAAGCTGGCGGAAATCACTAAAAAACAAAACCCCCAGCCTTGGTGAAACACGTGAGGGACAGACCGAGACAGGCAGAAATATCCGAAGCCGTGGAAGAAAACCTAGACCCAACCCCGTTGGTGGTGGGAGCTGGGCCAGCAGCGACGGTGGGGGCTCCCTTGGGAAGCTCGGTTGTGCCGTCCTGACCCCGCTCTCCTGGGCACCCTCCGATGCCCAGCACACCCTGGGTCCCTCATGCCATTACCTGGGGCTCTGCCGACCACCGCCAGCCCTGGGGGATGTCCCCTGTCCCACCGCCTGAGGACAGTGGTGACACAGCAGGGCAAGGGCAGCCCCTGGCTTTTTCCCGGTTATATTTAGTCCCGCTCCAAAAGCAGCCTTCTCCGCGCCTGCTGCAGCCCTGTATTTAGTTACAAATTCACTACACGGGTGCGTCTGAGGTTTCCTGTGGTTGTTTATCAGCTCGGCTGCAGACGCTCGCAGAGAAAAACCCGCGCGTTGCACAGGAACCCAGGGTGGAAAAGCCGTTCCCCCCCGGCCCCGCTCCTCCCCAT
>VXAK01026334.1:279420-356636 GCA_013399435.1 Arenaria interpres
TAGATGGTTGGACTCGATGATCCCAAGGGTCTCTTCCAACCTAGACGATTCTATGATTCTATATTCTCTTGAGGCAACACATGTAATGGGGAGCAAGGGGCTGTTCTCCATGTTTTCTCTAATGAGCGGCCAATCAGAAGCTGATACCATTAGACACTGAAACACAACTGACCATCGCCCTGGGAACAGGATGGGGAACTTTTCAAATTACCCCAGATAACATCACACCTCTGCCAACCTGTGCTGGCAATGGGGAGAGGAAGAACCAGGTATGACCTCACTCAAACAAAGGCTCCAGTCAGAAGGCTGGAAAAAAGAGGGAAAGAGCCAAAATAAAGCAGAGAGAGAACCTGTTGTGTGGGAAGCAGCGTGTAGCAAGTACAAAACTGCTCTTTGTCTCTGCAAACGCTGTCCTCTGTGATTTACAGGTAGCATCACAGAAATGTTAAAGATGGAAGGGACCTTAAAGATCATTGAATTCTAACCCCTGCCATGGTAGTACCGGAGCACCACATAGGGCCATGCCTGGACACTTCTGTGCATGAATGGTGTACAAAAAAGTTCTGAACCGGTGGAAAAAGTCTGACTCCCAAAGTAAACAGAAAGATCTCACCTGAAGCACTGACTCAGGAGGGGCTTTCCAGCCTGGAGAGGCACTTATTGCCCAGAAAGGGGTTTTCCTGCCCTGGGAGCTGCACCCAGCCCTCTCTTCTCCTGGGACACCACAGCCCAACACATGGAGACCCCACCAGAGACCATGTCACACAGCCTCCGGGCCATGGCACACCCATGCCAGCCGGGGCTGGCCCCTTCTTGGTGGCCACACTCCAGAGCCTGGCAGCTGCACCAGGGGCCCCGGTGCCTTCCAGCCCCTCGCTCGGCACCGGCAGCGATGCCAGGGCTGGCAGAGATGGAGACGCTTCTCCTCCCCATCGCGGCACGACGCTTCAGTCCCATTTTAGCCACTGCTCCACACCCTGCAAACACACAAAGGTTACTGTCAAAGAGGAGCTCTGGGCACCTCCACTCCTGCCCTGGTTTCTATTCATGGATACTTTGGTTTTCCCTGCTTTAATTTTTCATCATTACATGGCTGCTTTAATAACACACCTAGCAAGAGTTGACCGAGTTTCTGCGGGAAGCGAAGGTGTTTGTGCAAAGAAAGCGGTGCTGTTTGAGCTCTGCTCCTCCGAAACCACCCATCCTGCGGGGAAACCTCCTCCTGGCAGACGCCCAAATCCCCAACGCTTCAGTCAATGGATGATTTTCTTACAGTTTACAAGGGAACAGGTCACAAACCAAGCTATATTTTGATGACACATCTCTATTTTCCACTCCGGAGTTCAGCCCAATTCTACTTTTACTCCAGCTTTAACAAATATAGAAGATGGGGGAATACAGGGGGAGGGAAGGCCAAGAAAACAGCCAATCTGGTGGTGTTTAAGTTGCCTTTTTCATTTCTCAGAACTAAGCTATCACCAACATTTTTATTTTGGTCTTGAAAAAATCCGTAATAAGGAGACAGCAGCAGCAGCAGAAGATAATAATAATAAATCATGGGCTTTTCTGGTCTGAGCAGTGTCTCAGTATGTCCTGCGAGGATGGAAAATACAGAATCAGAGAATGATCTTATGTACAGATGTACAGGTACCAGCACCAGGAGACGCGACTGCTCACCTACAGATTAATTTCAGGTTTGAAAATTCAAGCGAGTTTCTTGTGATAAGCGTGAGCAAACAGCTGATAAGAAACCACCAAGCTTTGTCTTTCCATCCTATCCAGAAAGTGGCTCCCACCACCCTCAGTGCTGCAATTACACACCTGGTATCCCACAACCAGCCGTGCCAGGGATGGAAGACCCTCCCCGAGACGATGTTACCCACTCATGAGCAGGAAACTCTGAGTTTCCGGTGGGAAAGGGGTCCAGTGGTGCCAGTGGGTGCTCAGCTGGCTCATGACTGTGAGCTGGGCACGCCTCGGGTGGTGTGGCTGGGCACTGACTTGCCAGTGCTGAGGCAACTCAATCAGCTGCTTGAAATGGAGAGAGATTGCTTTTTGTCCAAAATCTTCAGAGCTGCATCACACACACCAAGGGCTATAGGTTTCCACTGGCTGCCGCTCACACCTCCCGGGGTCTTTTTCGCCAGAATTTATGGCTCTCCCCTGTGTGCCAAGGTGACAGTTTTGGAATGAGATCAAATCCTCAAACTTATCGTTTCTGCCAGTGATATCATGCGACAGGAAACAGCTCTTTTTAATCACAGTCACTCTGCTCCACTTCACTCCTTGCGCTGATAAGCTGAGTGGAGAAGCCGCTTTTTCTACAGTTGTTTTTCAGGACGGACGAGCAGGGCTTTCAAAATCTGCTTGAGCTTCCAACCTGCTGCATAAGGCAGAGAAAGGGGCAGGTGGCTCCTTAATCCCAAGGTTTGCTTTTTTTGGAGGATCCCAGGACAACGCCGAATGAAGAAACCAGCCACCAGTGCATGCCCAAGGCAAGATGACGATCTCTGTCCCCTCTGTGTGGCCACCCCTGCCCCTTCACCCTGTCTAACCTGAATGTTTCTTCAATATCTCCTGTCATCTCCAGCCTTCTCCAGTCAATCATAGAATCATAGAATGGTTTGGGTTGGAAGGGATATTAAAGATCATCTCGTTCCAACCCCACTGCTCTGGGCAGGGACCTCCCACCAGACCAGGTTGCTCCAAGCCCCCTCCAACCTGGCCTTGAACCCCTCCAGGGATGGGGCAGCCACAGCTTCTCTGGGCAACCTGGGACAGGATCTCACCACCCTCACAGCAAAGAAGTTCTTCCTGAGGTCTCATCTCAATCTCCCCTCTTTCAGTTTAAAACCCTTCCCCCTCATCCTATGGCTCCCCTCCCTGATCCAGAGTCCCTCCCCATCTCTCCTGGAGCCCCTTTAGGGACTGGAAGGGGCTCTAAGGTCTCCCTGGAGCCTTCTCTTCTCCAGGCTGAACCCCCCCAACTCTCTCAGCCTGTCCTCCCAGCAGAGGGGCTCCAGTCCTCCCAGCATCTCTGCGGCCTCCTCTGGCCCCGCTCCAACAGCTCCATGTCCTTCTGATGTTGGTGACCCCACAGCTGGAGGCAGCACTTGGGGGGTTCTCCCCAGAGCAGAGCAGAGGGAATCCCCCTCCTTGCTCTGCTGGCCACACTGCTGGGGATACAGGCCAGGATATGGGTGGTTTCTGGGCTTCCAGCTCATGTTGCCGACTCATGTCGAGCTTCATATCCACCAACACACCCAAGTGCTTCTCCTCAGGGCTGCTCTCCAGCCATTCTCTGCCCAACCTGTATTTGTGCCTGGGATTGCCCTGACCCAGGTGCAGGACCTTGCACTTGGCCTGGTTGAACTTCATGAGGTTCTCGCAGGCCCAGCTTTTAAGCCTGTCTGGGTCTCTCTGGATGGCATTCCTTCCCTCCAGCATGTCCACCACTTTAGTTGCATCTAAAAGTTACATCTCCCCTCAGAGGCCATGTTGGCCATCATTTGGCAGCTCACAGAGTTAAAAGGGCAGACCCGACTGTTTCATGCCAGGGGTGCTCCTCCTGAAGTTGGCAACGCCTGACCTGTGACACCTGGGTGGGACAGAGCCAGCATGTGACCCCCAGTGTCCCCACAGATTTACCAGTAGGACCACCACCTCCCCAGCCCTTCCCCGGCCCCTACCATGAAGCTGCCGTTCCTGCCCCAAGGGCAATCTTGGTCCTTGTCCCTGTTGGACGGCAGCCTATGGGGAGGTAAAAATACCTGGACTGGGGTCAGTTCATTTAAATTCCAGTTCTTCATTGGAGTCACCATCCTGCTTGGCCTTACCTATGAATGCAATTCAGGTGTTCTTTGCTCCACCTCCCACCTCATTAATGGATAGAGGGGAAAGCCCCAGCAGCAGGACAGGCCCTGCACAGCCACCTTCCTCTATCCTCCCAGCTTGGCAGTGAACCTGTGCTCAGACCATGGATGGTGGCTTCCCATCCAGCATGCGGTGGGTGCACCAGGTCTGTGTTTCCCCAGTTCCCTTACAGGCAGCACAGGAGAGGCGGTGGTAGAAACTCCACCATGCTCAGATGGCTCCTGGGTGTCCTCAGGGCTCCCTGTTGTTTCCAGGTACTTGCAAAGGGTTGGTTTGTTTGTGCTGGAATTTCCCCAGCAGTTGAATTAAGCTGAGGGAACTTAATTCAGCTCTTTCCCCCTTTTTAATGGCAAATCCGTCTCCGGTCGCTCAACCTCACTTTTTCTCTCCCCATTCCCAAAAATCACTGCAAGAGGGAGCCCTTGGCTGAATCCTGAAGCATCTTGGCAGGAATTCCTTCATGTCAGGTGTTTTGAAGCATTTATCATTCCTGATCACACCTACCTCACATAAGGGGACTTGGTCCTGTGCCTCACAGTTACACTGAAGCACCAGCTCCCAGCTGGGCTCTTCCCGGTTCATGCAAACACATCTTTAACACATTCAGCATAGTCCGTGGATAGCTTTCCCTCTCCAGCAAGGACTTGACCAGCTTTTCCCTGTGTCTCTCTCACCGCTAACATTCCTCTCATGTGTCCTCTTGATCCTCCACAGTGGGATGATCTGTGTGTGGGGTGAGGAAAATGATGCTGTTCTCTTGGGTGATCCATGGGGAGATCTGCTGGTGCCACCCAGTGAAAGGGAGGGATTGCTGATGCTGTCAGAGATATAGAAAGTCCCTGAAGAAGCAAAAGTGTTTGCTGACACAAACCACTCCCTCTTACCTTTGTAGTTGTGAGGAATTCCCCACCGGAGTCCCTTCGCTGGTGTTGACTCATTCCTGGTGGGTCTGTCTCCGCTTCCCAGAGCAGCTCTGCATTTCTTAAACAGGGACATCAAAACTAGGCAAAATGGGTTTGTATAAAACACATCAACAACAGGACAAACTATTTTTTTAATTTACTATTTCCTTTTTATCTTCCCACTTTCTCACTGCTGTGCATAACTTTTTCCCCACAGTTCAGCACTTTAGGGATTTTATTTCATTGGGCTGTTTAAAGCCAGGGATAGAGAGCTTGGGAAAAGAAGACAGACAGGAGAAAACCACGAAGGAAAAATAAAAAAATCATGACAAATGAAGCTTTAAAATTCCGCAGAGAAAAACCAGAATTGGGGAGCAACAGGTGAAGCATCTCTTTCTAGCACCCTGCAACGTAACAATTGCACTTTTACTCCTAAGTTAATTTTCCCAGTTTTTCAGTCCACCCCATCTGCTGGCGGCCAAAATTCACCTTCCACTCGAGTGTGGGAACCCCCAGCAGCCTCAGTGAGATGAGAAGAGATGAGGCAGCTCCTCCAGGGCGTCCCCATGGGACGAAGAGCCCCCAAACCCATGGGGTGGCTGCGGTGGTCTCTGCCCCCAGGGCCAAGGTGACCCCAACCCATGTCCCACCCGGGGTGGAGCTGAGTGTGAGCTGCAGCAAAACCTTCACGCTTAGAGGTTTCCCACTGCCTGGCTGTGGCTGCTCATGGGGCAGGACGGTGCTTTGATTTCTGGTTTTCTGTTTTCATGCATCTGTTGAAAGAGAAACTTTACATGAAGAGCATACGTACACGTGTGCATGTGCTCTGTCTGGCCAGGTTATAGTTAATAACTGAACCATATCGATCTATATCACATTACTTACTATTCCTAATAATACACCTGGCAGGCGTGGAGCTGTTTAAGTAACAAAAATTCACACTGCGCACCAACCCGCACGCACATCTATTCTTCCTTACCGTACAAAGTACATGGAACTACTTTATATGCTAAAAAAGAAATGTTCAGTGTGTGAGTATATACCCACATCTGTAGTGTGTTTGTCGTTCATGCTACAGCACATACATGCGTACACACACACAGGCTGAATACACACGCAATACCAATGATTCATTGATGCACGGAGATAAGCAGGTAGAGAGATAAATACAGTTATGTGTATTTCCTGGCATGGTTTTACGCACAAGGGGTATTCAAAGGCTTTAAAATGACTAATAGACAACTCAATTTGCACAAACCCGAGTCCCACAGCTTGCATATTTGGAGTCACTGGTCATATTGGGGGAGTTTAGGAAACATCTCTCACTATCTAAAACTATTTGTAAACACATTCAAATAGAAAGCGGGAAACACAAAGATACCGCAACCTCCTTTTGGCCACGTTTTACAATCACTGATCAGCAGCCGTTAGCGACGCCCACTCTGCCCGTCAGAGAGGATGAGTTATGGGAGGAATCCACCCTGGGGGTGCCCATCTCCACCCAGGGACCTTCAGCTAGACGTTCACATGGTCACTGAGAGCCATGCCTGAGGAGAGAGGGATGGAGTAATGGGAGATGGACATGGGAGAGAGGGATGTAGGCTCAGTCTGTTCCTCCATCCTGCCTTGGGCACACTTCATGTCATGAGGGAAACTCCATGCTGCATGGGGGAAACCCACTGCTCAACCCAGCCACCATGGCCAAGGTGGGGCTGGCAGGGGACAAGGGGACCTGTAGGCCAGACACAATGATAAGATCCAGTCCTCAGCCCACCAGGCTGCTCTCTCACTGCAACAGAGCTCATTCGTCCTGAGCATCCCAGGGGTAGAGGACAGCACAGGAAGGCTGCTGGAGCATTTTTGGTCACACAGAAAATGCCAGAGGTGCATGAGGCAAGTTGCTCCGTACCGATGGCTTCCAGGAAACAGAAGAGATAAGTTAGAAGCCAAACACCTCCATCCTTACTTGCACCCTGCCCAGGCTACAGGCAACATTTCTCCTCACCAAAGTCTCTTTCTTTAGGCAATTTCCCATCAGGATAGATGACTCTTCTGCTCTTCCTTCAGCAAGCAAGCAGAGAGAGCAGCATGAAAACCAGTATCCCCAGTATTTGTAGTTTTTTATGGCTTCAACCCTGCCCCCTCCATGTGGGCTGTCTTTGGCCTGAGGGACTGGCACAATTACTGTAATGGTCTTGGTTACACCCAGGCTCCAGTCATATGTCTAAAGCACAGATGGCTCCTTAGGACAGGAAGAAGCTGGCTTCTAAGTAAAGATTATCATGTATTTCCTTTCATGATGGCTGTGAAGTTAAACAGAGGAGGAATCTCAGCTATTGCCCAATCTCACCCCTACCCAGATTGTTTGTGCTGGTTCCAGTGTGTCACACCTCGGAGAAGCCACACACCTCTCAGTCACCAAGTCCACGGCAGTAAGGCGTCCAGATGATGGCCTGAAGCATGCAGAGATATGAGATGGTGCCTGCACTCGGTCCTTTATTTCATCTCTTGCCCAGTCTCCTAGGGACTGGCTGCAGAGCCCTAGATCCTGGCTGGAGCTACCCCATTGCATCCTGCACCCGCTGCACCATGAGACCCCACCTGAGTACTGCATTCAGCTCTTGTCTCCTCAGCACAGGAGAGACATGGAGCTGTTGGAGCAGGGCCAGAGGAGGCCATGGAGATGCTGGGAGGACTGGAGCCCCTCTGCTGTGAGGACAGGCTGAGAGAGTTGGTGAGGGTTCAGCCTGGAGAAGAGAAGGCTCCGGGGAGACCTTAGAGCCCCTTCCAGTCCCTAAAGGGGCTCCAGGAGAGGTGGGGAGGGACTCTGGATCAGGGAGGGGAGCCATAGGATGAGGGGGAAGGGTTTTACACTGAAAGAGGGGAGATTGAGATGAGACCTCAGGAAGAACTTCTTTGCTGTTAGGACGGTGAGATCCTGTCCCAGGTTGCCCAGAGAAGCTGTGGCTGCCCCATCCCTGGAGGGGTTCAAGGCCAGGTTGGAGGGGGCTTGGAGCAACCTGGTCTGGTGGGAGGTCTCTGCCCAGAGCAGTGGGGTTGGAACAAGATGATCTTTAAAGTCCCTTTGACCCTGAACCATTCTATGATTCTATGAAAACTAGCCATAAACAGGAGCAAAAATTTAAGCAGCAGCTTTAGGATTGCAGTTCAGCTAAGTACCTGGGCAAGAAAAACCTTAATGGGCTGAACTTTCTTCTAGGAAACTCTCAGAAGAGCATCCTGTCTTCAAGCGGTTTACCCTGAACCACCGTTGACGGTAACTCAACACAGAGACCAACCATGGGGAAAACACGCGCTGCTGTACGGGGGAAGTACTCATGAGTCGGGGTCTCAATTTTCCCTGCAGCTCAGCACCCAGATGGTGCCCACGGACAGTCCAGAGGGGCAGCACCCTGTGGCCCTCTCCTGGGAGATGTGACAGAGCCTGCCATCAGCAAAGATCTCCCAGTAGACCAGGGTGTGGAGGACCCCAGGGTCCTGGGTATCCCGACAGATCCGTCCACAGATTTCTGATTACAATGGCAACATCTCAGCCTGCAGTTCATAGGCGTCCCCTAGAAAGTCTCCAGACACAGCCAGAATCAAGACTGGTCCTTGTGATAACAGAGAGTGAGCCACCCTGCCCGAGGTCCTCTCTGGGGATGGAAACACCAGCTAAATACACTGCATTACCCTGGCCCATTGCTGCCCGGAAAGTTTTCTGCCATCAAGCTCAGGTCTAGGTTATCCTAGAGCTGGGTAAACACCACAAAATATTTGCCCTGCTTGCTTTGACTTGGATTTCAGTCTTTGGGTGTGTTTGCTCTGGCTACAACCCTTTAGGCTTTCGCATTTCTTCCCGTGAGTGTTGCAGGGGAGGTGCCTGCAGAGGGGAGAGGGGATCGCAAGGGCACAGAGGAATAAAGTGAGCTCGGGATTGGCAGGCAAAAGCCCACCCTGCTCCCCACGCACCCACCTGCCTGCACCAACCACTGGGACAGGCACACAGGCTACAGCTGAACTTAATGGTAATTATACAACTTTGCATCATTAGCACACCATTACTCTTCCTGAGTGAATTTTCCCTGCTAGGAAAACTCCCTTCCTCCCGCAGGCACAGGGAGCCTTGTTAACTTTTAATCGATCATTAATTAGCCCAAGAAAGATAAGGCCAGCAGAGCTGGTGGCTTTGCCAAGAGAGACCAACAGCCACCTGCAGCCCAGAAATGTTTCACTCACTCGGCTTCACTCTCGTTAGTCCTGAGCAAAGGTCAGTCCCAAGACAAACAGGGAGTTGGGTGCCCTTTTCAGTCATGGGAGCTGGCCAAAACCCTTAAGAAATTAGCGAAATTCAGAGAAATTTTCAATCTTTTCTACTTCACAACCGCCTGGAAGAGCAGCTCAATCACGCACATGAGAAACAGCCCAGAAACCTGCGGCCGTGAGGGGGAGCGACGGCAGGGAATTTGGCAGGAGAAGATAGTCCCTGGATTTTCTTCTGCTTCTCCCTTTTTTTTTTTCTCTCTCTTCTCTGAAAGTGCTGGATTATTGGTGGGTCTCTCCATAAAGCCCTCTGGGCCAGGCAGATCCTGTTCCCGGGAGAGAGGTGGATTTGGCCACCGTGCCGCAGCTCGGTTTGCCCGTCACCAAGCCCCAGGCGGGGAGCCAAGCTCGGGGCTCACTGCCAGCTGGACCTGAGCCCTCCCCGAGCTGTCCCCAGGTGCCTCCGCTTCAGCTGAAGGTTATTTGAGATGCAGGGATGGGAGCAGACAGGCAGCAGGCAGCGGGAAAGGAGGGGACAGTGACCTCTAACCAAAGAGACACCTTAATCCTAATCCTGAGATGGTGTGTGGGGACTGAGAGCTGCCGGGAAAGCCTGACTCTGCTCCCTGCTATTTCTTGCTACAGCTGAGAGCACAGATAGAATTTCATGGAATCATAGAACAGTCTAGGTTGGAAGGGACATTAAAGGTCATCCAGTCCCACCCCCTGCCCTCCCACCAGACCAGGCTGCTCCAAGCCCCCTCCAACCTGCCCTTGAACCCCTCCAGGGATGGGGCAGCCACAGCTTCTCTGGGCAACCTGGGCCAGGCTCTCACCACCCTCACACCAAAGAATTTCTTCCCAATATCTCATTTCAATCTCCCCTCTTTCAGTGTAAAACCGTTCCCCCTCATCCTATGGCTCCCCTCTCTGATCAAGAGTCCCTTTTTGAGGGATAAGATGAGCACCCTTGAAACACCTCTGTGTAAGAGATCTTCCAGAAACAGCCCAAATCAGGTCCCATGGCCTCAATCCCCGAGTCCTTGTGGGCTTCCACACCCCCTATCATCCCCTGTATCTGCTGGTATCTCTCTATAGGGCATCTGGAAATGCCACCCACGAAACACACGCTGGTCTGGCAGGAAGCAAAAGTTCAAGAGGAAGGTTTGCCCACAGACATCCAGTGGAGCACGAGGGAGGGCCCAGAGGTGCCGAGCTGCACAGGCCCACGGGCAGGTCCTTGTGCCCCAGTAAACCACCCCATCACCAGCCAAATCCTGAGGCTGTTTTTCTGTGATTCTGTGATTTTTGTGACAGTGCACCAAGCATGGGTGCAGGCTCCAGCTTTCCCCAGGCAGCCATCCTGACCATGGGCCTGGCAGACCATAAGAACTTTGCAAACAAACTTTCTCCCCAGTGTGACAGTAAAGTTAAAGAAGAGTCACTCTAACTAAATACTGTATTTAGGAGCGAATGTATATTTTCCTCACCCAAAATGCTTCAAGAAACAACTGCCATTGTTTGGGAGCATTTCTCATGCCTCACAGCAATGTCCCCATTCAAACAACCTGATGATGACATACTTAGACCATGGAAGGTCGGTTCTATTGCCCTATCTGCCAAAAGAGATCAGCACCTGGTTTTTTTAAGGAGTTTCTTAACAACTTTGATCCAGCACAAACAATCTTATTCCTGCCTATTGATGCTAATTCATTCCGTATTTCTAATCAGCCACCAGATCAGGACTGGTCACTAAAGGACCCCTTCACTGGATGATCATTGGGTAACATTGTTCTCCAGCTCGTGCACTAGAACATCTCCATCCCTGAAGCTATTCAAACCTTGGCTGGACCCTGAGGAACCTAACTGGTGTTGCCTGCAGGCATGAAGCTCTTTGTTCCCTGCCCACACTGAGCCATGGTGGCTCTGGGGTGGCCGATTTGGCTCTCAACCAACTCCTGTGGCACGCTGGCACCTGATGTGAGCATCCACACTGGGATGTTCCTTGTGCTGGTGAGGTGAAGCTGTAGGGATCACACCAGTAAAGACAAGGAGCACCTATGCACAAAATGCCAGTGGAGAACACCAGAGGATGGAGGGTCACCACCAATGGTGGGTGGTGAGAAGTCACCCCACTGCATGTTCCCACACCACATTGTATTTTCTCACCTCAGTGGAGGTGGAGCACATCCCACTCCAGCTGTGCCGAGTCCAGCAGCTTCGGCTGAGGTGGCTGTGGGATGACAACCCTTGACAGAGCAGGGACCATCTCAAACCGCAGCTGCACCTCGATAAATTAACACATACCAAAACCCCAAGGCACTTTTTTGGTATAACCTATATAATTCAGGAAGCCAACATATGTTGGTGTTCCCAGCCTGAAACGCCAAACACACCTCATTCCCTGTCTCCACATCCCTCACAGGCACAGACGGGCCACAGCTTTGATGCTGGGAGAGTCGCAAAAAGCTCCGTCGAGTTGATTTTCACCATATCTACGAGAGGCAAAACTAGTTCTGTTAAATAGTCTGGCCTTAACACAGCCTTGCTTATTTTAACAGCAGCTGTTTGCTAAATCTTTTGTACTTACAAGAACAAAACCCTCAGCTATGCAGCACTTCAAGGATCAGACTTGAGCCCTGATCCTAAACTTCTCGTCATGCATGTTTTTAGAACAAAGTACCTTCTTTCTGCTTTGGATTTAAGCATGCGTGTTCCTCCTTCCACTTTTCTTTTTAAAAAAGAAAAGAATGGGGAAGGGGGATTTGTGCTTTAGGGTTTGGGGTGGGGTTTTTTTGTTGTTGAGAACAAACAAAAGCAGATTATCATTCCAGCTCGGAAAATAGAGTATTTTCCTTTCAAGTTTTATTTGCCTTTTCAAAAGACCCTTTTCTTTTTATTTAAAAACCACCTTTTGTTATTCTCTAATCAGAGTGGAAAAAAATTTGATAGCTAATACATAACAAAGTGCTGATTAACAAAAGTTATTCTCGTCTGGTTTTTGGCTCGTCTGAGCTGAAATGACTTTTCCCACGTTGTTTATTTGATTCTGACACGTTGGCCCTCGCACCTACCGACTAAGCCTCTTTCCTTGAATATCCACAGGAAGAGAAGGCGATACTTGAGGCAGTTAAAACATTTGCAAGCGGCGTTTCATATTTCAGACTACTTTCAGTAGCAACAGCTCCATCTGCAAACTCTGCACGCCCAATGAAGCGGAAAAGGTTTCCAAGTCAGAAATACCCCAATATCTGGCTGTTAGACAGAAATACCTGCTGATGACGCCCTTAGTCCCGGGGCTAGACCTTGCCCGTGGCCCTGCGAGCTGCCAGGTGCTCAGCTCTCAGCGTAACTCCTATTTCTCTGTAAAGCAACGCTGCAAAGGTCAAGCAGGCTCCCAGAAGGGAAGGGTATGCCCAGATCTCATCTTGCACACACAAACTCTGCTGGTTTCTTTGCTCCTTAATCCAACACGAAACCAGTTTTGGATTTACAGCATCCAAACCTGCTTTTTTACTCACAGAGCAGAAGCAGCGCAATTAACCGCCACAGGTCTCCATGTCATGCCCTGTGGGACCAAGCTCATGAATATAATGGCTATATGAGCCTCTTCCTGCCCTCAGGTCAGCTGCTCTGCAAAGGACACGGGTGCTCTCTGCCCTCCTCAGGGGGATACAGAGCCTCCTCCTGCGCCGGAATTACTCCACTCAAACTCTGTGCTTCTATTCGAAATAAATCAACATTTAATATTTTACAATTACCTTTAAAAGTTCTTTGAACAGTATTTTACAGATCAGCACAGACATTACACAGATTTGGTGAGGCTGCCCGTACGTACAAGGATGACCTGAAAGAACCTCGAACTTCTCTAATATCCAGAGAGCATCAGAGGTCAAAACGTTAGCCAGGATTACGAGTCCCTAGAGTTTGTGCTTATTTTCCTCTATCAGATGGAAATTCTCTTCTCTAGTAATTCTGCAGGGCCAGCTGAAACTCAACAGGTTTATATTATTAGAAGCAGCAGGGATACATTTAGCCATGGATATCAAGATCACAAATATCAAGGTTTTGACAGGATAAGGTGTTATTTTTAAGTATTGAACAAAAAACCCAGCTGTCAAATTTCAGCCCCGTATGAGAAGACACACACAAACCTGTTTGGGAAATGAGAAGTCAGTGGGAAAACTTTTTCCAAGTGCTTGGAAAGAGCTGTTAAAATCTGTTTCTGACCCCTGGAGCCTATTGGACTTAAAAAACTGATGTGCAGAAGAGCACAGCAGTGACCTCAGCGTGCATTCCCACATCACCCCACGGGCACCCCGGGAGAGATGGGACAGCCCACCAGTGTCTTGGTGTCCCTGTTGAGCCTGTGCTGCGAGCAAGGGACAGATGCTGCTCCATGCAGGTCAGGAGAGATGGGTGCTCCCGGAGTTGACGTGTGGCCAGGGAAGGTGGGTAGTCCAAGCTGGCTCCAATCATGGTGGAGACAGAGCGCCTACATGTGTTCAAGCGATGCTTCGCCCTGCATGAGGGTCGTTTCTTGGAGTCCACAAGACAACACCATCCCTGGGATGGTTTATTCAAGTAACAGGATGAAGCACAGAAGCCACAGGAGCATGTTCACCTCTTATTTCTGCTGCTCCCTGGCCACTCACAGAAGCTGCATCCACAGCTGCTGAGGGCATCAAAGAGCCAGCTGGTACCTTCTTAACCTGAGATGTCCCCACACAACAGAGCAGTGGGGCCAGGATCAGAGCACAGGAGGGATCTCCATAACACTTCTAGAAGGGATATGGAGGAATCCAGCAGACAAGCCTGACCCACGCCCGTCTGAGATAACTGAAGCCCTCGGGCCCTTTTGCTGGCAGATTTAATCTCATATGACATTGCTGTTGTCCCACCAGCCCTCAGGGACAGAGCCCAACCTTGTTCTAACTAGTGCAAAGAGCTGACCAGGTCCCGATTTCTGGAGGATCAAGGTGCCCACACTGAACTGATCACACCATGGTTGAGCCCTGCAACCGCCCAGCAGTACAGGGGGTCCCTTCCAGACATTTTCCAGGGAGCACATGTCCTCGGCATTAGGATCCTTCTAGCCTGCAGCAGGCAGCGTGCTCTTCTGCCTGTTACCATTAGTGCAACCACCAAAAACTACAGAGAAACAGCTTGAGGGCTATGAATCAGGCTTCTTCAGTCTCATTTCTTTGGCTCCTGGGGTCAGAATATGTCTAAATACCCCCAACTATTGCACCTTTCTGTACCTACAGCCTTGCAGAAAGAAGGAAGAGGGCAAAAAGCCCCTCTGAAGGGGAAGGGAATCCCAAATTCTATCGTCGCTTGCGAGAATCACTAGTGTTTTTGGTCCTGGGTCCTTCTCTAGCAAAGCTGCCTCTTCAGGTGAGCGTAAGGCAATCCCAGTGGTTTCCCCAGGACATCCCTCCCTCCTGTGAGTGTGAGCATGGTTCCTGCCATATTTCAAGCAACTATTGAGGATTCAGCCTCTGGAATGTCTCTAGCGGAGAGCACTGGGGAGCAGAATGCAAGAACGTGGGCTGAACAGGAAGCACATCTCCCTGGTGAACCCTGAAATTCTGCAGAAATTGGAAGTTCATCTCCTGCGGGTCCTGGGTTTACAGTAAATGCACGTATTCATGACAAGCTGTCCATGCCCTGGTATGGCCTATTGCACTCGATTCACTGGAACACACCAGCATCCCACAAGCCATACTGGGTTCTTTCTGGGCCCCAGCTGGGTTGCTCTGCTCTGCACCGGTTCTTTGCAAGACACCCAACCTTCATAATTCAAAGGAAACCTTGAGGAAGCCTGTCCCCGAAGAACTGTCCTGAGCATGCTTGACCTGTTACGGGTGAAATGCCATCAGGACATCAGTTGGGTGATCTGCAACTCTGCAAGCATCAAAGGCTGCCTACCATCACTCAGCCAAGGACATTCATTTTCCAAAATATCTCCCATGAGTTCCCCCCAGATGTCACTGGCCTTGCAGTCACTGTCAAATACAACCACAAGACCATGTTCTAGCAGGAAAATATCACTGCCCTTGCCTTGCCCTCTCAATCCAGGTGTTGGCAGTCTGCTGAACCAGGTGGACATCTCAAGGAAACCACTTCCCTCCCATTGCTGAGGAACCCTGAGAGGTACCAGTGCACAACACCAGTGTTCCCATTTCGCAAGGATGGGCTAAGCCCAGACCAGCAGCAGCTCGTCCACCATGCTAAGCTTCAGGCTGCAGTATGTCTTGGATAAGAACAGATGGGTCTCCAGCCCAAAGAAGGACAGTCAGCTTCCTTTTCCTGAGGCTGTTTTGGTGTTGGATGTGAGTTTGGCCTGAGACAACACAGGGTTCTCTATGGCAGTGCTCCACTGAAGGTGGCAATGGGTAAACACAGGAGAGAATGAAACTCAGAGGGGTCCTGAGGAGGCAAAGAGGACTTTCTCAGTGCAAAGAGATCGCTGTCCCTGGGTTTGTAGCACACAGAGATCTCACACCTGCAGGGGAACAAAAAGAAACCAAGATTAAGTAAGGTGTGTGGCTGAAAATCACAGTCCTCAGGTGCAGCAGAAATATCTGCAAACAAACAGGAATTGGTCTTTAATAAGACTGGAGTTCGAGTGCTGAGAGCTCAGATCTTTAAGCTGGCTCAAACTGGGACCTAGAGCAGACATCCATCAAGAGTAATTTCTGAAACTCATTAGGGAAAATGAGAATTACCCAAGTTTTGGGGAGAGGGAAGTACCTCCTTTTCCATTTTGTGCATTGAACTCTCCCACCAGCTTCTTGAGTTGCACAACAACCAGTTAAGTAAAACGCTTCTTTTCTGGGTTATATAAGAAATAATATCCTAAATCTTTTTGCACTGGAGGCAGCATAATCTTGCAGAGTTCTGCTCTGAGGCAGAAATTAAAATGTTTGCGCATTTTTAAGACACGTGGATCAACTGGTTCGATCTCTTTGTGCTCATGGAAGTATGTTGTCTACAGTGAGTTTTCAAATTCCATCACCTGGGGAGCCAGCCCTGGGGATATGACTGATGGATGAACAATCAAATTAACAATTCTTGCTCTACCCCAGTCTCTCCCATGAAGATCATGGGTTCCTTCTGCAATGGGTATGCCAAAGGTGGTGGAGAACCCGAATGAGGTTTAGAAGTTGAAGGCTCTGACTGGGAACAACCCTTTAGACTGTGGAAGTCACAAAGCTAAACTACTGCTGGGATCTGAGCAGGACCACCCATCCCACCTGAGCTCAGCCACGCTACAGGGCTTGGAGCTATGTCACCCAGCTTGGGCATCTGGCGTAGATCCACAATGGTGCTCAGGACCTTGTCGTTCCATTGGCTACTCCAGCTTCACGGACAAGTCCTCACACACAGGACACACCATCCCAGGAGCAGTTGGCCACACTGTAGTTCCTACCTGGTTACACTCTGCAGGATCTTCTGCTCATCCTGGTCCAGGCACACAGCAAAGGAGGACTGGAGGCCGATAATCTGGACCTTGTCTACTTTTATCTGGGACACGCTGATCTGCTGATGGAAAAAGAGTGCGAGTGAGGGAGCTGCCAGGCTCAGCACGTTATCCCTGTGCAGGGAAGGGGAGCAGAGGAGCTGGGCAACCCCCTAAGGCAGGCCTGGTGGCCAACAGCAAGGAGATCCCCCACGGACGTATTCTCTCCTGCCCTGCTTCCCTCCCAGCTGCGTCAGGCTGACATCCTGTCTCCAAATGTAAAAGCACCATGTTTTGAGTTACCTGATTGAAACTTTTTTTGGATTTGGAGTTTTGCCTTTTGACCACCTCCGTCATGGTCAAGTTGAGACACTCTGTCTTTGAGGCTGTAACAAAAGAAAACTGTTATCACTTGGGGCTTCTGGGCTGCTGGTAGGAACCCATGTCGTCCCTCCATGGGAGGTTCCCTCAAAGCATCCCAGAGACAGCGGTTCTCAGCAGGACCCCACTGCGAAGGGAAGTATGATACAGTTCTAGCTTTCCTTCCCCAATGATTTCCTTGCCCCTACATGGAAAGAAAGCAATCAGAGAAACAGAGGTAAACTTCTGAATCATTTCCAGCTGCTTTCCAAACATAGCAGCAAAGGGCATTTAACTGTCTTAGGACCTAAACAGGAGAAGACCCATTGCCCCGTTGTCACGAGGAAATTCTAGATCTCCCAGCATGGCCTTTCCTGCAGTCCACCTGGAGATGCTTTTTTGTGTCTGGAATTACAGTGACATCCTGTGGTCAAACTGCTGAGTGTGAAAACCAAGGGAGACAATCAAGGGGACCAGGTTTTCTTGGAAGGAAGAGATTCATGACGCAGAAGCTTCTCCCCAACGTGGAATCAAGGACACTCCCTGAACCAAACCCACAGCGTTGGCAGCACAAGTGAAGCTCCTGAACGAGCCCAGAACCACCTGGGTTTTTTTCAGGGTTGTTTCCACGGGTTTCATGGATGGGGTAGGAACAGGAGGGACAGAGGTTTAGGTTAAGCTGTGTGGGGCACATAGGAGCTGTCTCCTATTTGGTAGATCACCCGTTTGCTGCGACTACGCTGCTCACAAACCACACATCTGCCAAGACACGGCACACACGAGGAAAGAGGAACTAAAAAAAAAACCTCTCTGTTTACTCAGAACTGGGTGTCTGACTGCCAAAACAGTAGCTCTTAAGCAAGAATGAACAGGTATTGCCTCTAAATACGCACACAACCCAAAAGTCTTGCTGCTTTTAGAAGGCTCAAAACCTTATTAATACCCAATCAGAAACCTGATTAGAAAAAAAATTATGAAGCAAAGCCATGTGGCCAGCAGGTATATCTGAGCTGCAGGAAGGAAACGGGGCTGAAGCATCATCTGGGCAAGAGCCTGCTGAAAGCTGCCGTGGGTGGCAGGACCCCTCCCTTGGTCCTACTTGATTTAACAACAGTTCTACCCGTCTCTCCCAAAGAGAGTCCCTCTCCCCTCCAGCGGAGGGCCACGAAGATGATCAGAGGGATGGAGCACCTCTCCTATGAGGACAGGCTGAGAGAGCTGGGGTTGTTCAGCCTGGAGAAGAGAAGGCTCCGGGGAGACCTTATAGCGGCCTTTCAATATCTGAAGGGGCTACAGGAGAGCTGGGGAGGGACTCTTTGTCAGGGAGTGTAGTGATAGGACAAGGGGTAATGGTTTTAAACTGGAAGAGGGGAGATTTAGATTAGATACTAGAAAGAAATTCTTTACAGTGAGGGTGGTGAGGCACTGGAACAGGTTGCCCAGGGAGGTCGTGGCTGCCCCATCCCTGGAGGGGTTCAAGGCCAGGCTGGATGGGGCTTTGGGCAACCTGGTCTAGTGGGAGGTGTTCCTGCCCAGGGCAGGGGAGTTGGAACTAGATGATCTTTAAGGTCCCTTCCAACCCAAACCATTCTATGATTCTCCTTCCCCTTCCTAAAGCAGCGTGGCTCTGGAAAGTGACCATCCTGCTGTTTGGAGCATCCCAGCCCTATCCCTCATGGACATCCCATTTCCTGGCTGGAAGCTTTAGGACAACAGGAAATCAAGTGCCTTTCATCCCTGATGTGGTGCTAAGGGCAGCCAAGGACTACAGCAAGCCCCAGGGAACCCCAGGCACCTCCCATCTATCTTCTCCTCCATTCACACATCCCTGCTTTACTCCAGCTAGAAGATCCACACCATCCTCTTGCTCCACCAGTCCCTCCCCATACAAACCCACAAAGACCACCTCTACCCACCGAGTTCTTCATACTTCTTGCAGGCTTTGCTAAGGTTGACAGACGTGCAGACCTTCTCAACATCATTCCAGTGACTTCTTCCACTGACGGCTGTCTGCAGAGACCCAAGGAAAGCCCATGAGATGCCACGCTCCAGGCTGATGGTACCCTGCCTCCCACCCCTAACCATCTGGCTGGACTAGCTCAGACCTGGATTTACCTGGAGCTGCACAGACAAAGTTTGAGTAGGCATTAAACCTTGGATTTACAAAAATTGCCCAGGTTTAACACTAAGTAACTGCAGAGGGACCAACACAACAAGAGGATTGCTGTGACCAGCAGAAGATCGCTCCCTGGAAGCAAAGTCCACCAGTGTAAAGCGGCACCCAGGACGTCTCCATCCTATGGAAACCGGCTGCACATCCCCTATTTTACTGGGCTGAACAGGCGTGGAAAGTCACCCCCAATTAGCCAGTAAGTAGACAATTATCTTGAGTTTGGCTCATCTGGGCTTGGATTCGGGCTCTTCCAGCACACAGTCAGCGTTTGCCTCTCTCAGCCCCCAGCAGAGACTGGTGTTTGCCCAGCACCAAAGTGTTTTTCTGCCCCGTTTGCCTTCATGCAAACCCCGTGTGCTCACCTTGCTGTAGGCGATCTGTAGTGTTAGCGGGATGGCCTCCCTGTCTCCATCTATGCCCAGCCTTTTGCTGCCTGGACCTGCACAAAACAAGGAGCAAACGTCACACGGTGGCCTTTTATCCCCATTCTCCAGCGGGCGACCGATGTGGCAGCGCACTCCGTACCTACAGAAAGAGGGGAAAAAAGGGTTTGCTGAACACAGATGCGGAGCAAAAAAGGCAAAAAGAAAAGGTGGCTTAAAAAGCTGCCAGAAAGCAATTAATCCAGTGCAGAAATTTCAACACAAAAGGACAACAAGCAGCTCTGCAGAACTGAAAGGGGTGCTGGCTAAGCCGGTGCAGAGGGGTCAGCACTCCGGGGAAAACACAAAGCAATAAAAGGCCGCGTTGCTAACCCGGCTCCTGTTTTTCCAGGCGTGTTTGTGACCACATTAAATTAGCCTTGAAACACTGTGCCCAACACTTTAACTTTTCCTCCACCCCTCCCTTCCACGGATAATTTTTTGAAGATGTGAAGTGGTGTGCTGCCAGACAATCCAAGGGAAAAAAAAAATTAAAAAATAAATAAAAATCAAAGTCAGAAAGGACTGCTGGTCTCAGGAGTTATTGGGAAGAGGTCTTGGCCAAGCCTGTATTTTGGGGGAGCGGGGTGGTGACACTTCACGTGGAGGATATTTTATGAGCTCTGTTTAGAAAGACAAGGCGAGATCACAGAAAAGCAATTGGTTAAAGAAAAAACACATAAAGGCACATGTTTAAGTGCAGTGTTGCTGGTTGGCCATGAGATGTCTCTGGGAGCTGCACCGCACCAGACCCTGGTACCCAGGAGAGCTGGAGGGCACGCTGCAGGCAGATGCTTCTGCCATTGCTTCTTGTCTCTACTCATTTTAGGAATTCCCGGTGTCAGCACTGATGGATCTCCCTTGCAGGAAGGCTACAAGCATGTGCACAAACCTTGCTTTGCCCAGTAAATTTAAGAAAACATAAGCGGCCTTCCAATACCTAAAGGGGGCCTTCAGGAGAGATGGGGAGCGATAAGACTAAGGGGAAAGATTTTAAACTAGAAGAAGGGAGGTCTAGATCTTAGGAAAAAATTCTTTTCTGTGAGGGTGGTGAGAGCCTGGCCCAGGTTGCCCAGAGAAGCTGTGGCTGCCCCATCCCTGGAGGGGTTCAAGGCCAGGTTGGAGGGGGCTTGGAGCAACCTGGTCTGGTGGGAGGTGTCCCTGCCCAGGGCAGGGGGTGGAACTGGATGGTCCTTAAGGTCCCTTCAAACCCGAACCATTCTATGAGGTTTTTTATAAATGACACTCCTGGACAAAGCACGAGCAACAGAAAGCAGCAAAAAGGAAAAGATGAAGAGCGGCACTTGGCCAGGTGCTGATGAGAGGAAGGAAATGCGCTTGAAGCTGTTTCGTTGCAAATATGTTTTAGGGTTAACAGCGGTAAAAACAACAAGGCGTTGCCACAGCTTCGCTCCTGAAAAGGAATGTGAGAATCATGATGCCTCATTTCCAAATTTGTGAAACGATGTCTGGATCTTTGCTCAGGATGCAGCCTCGGCTCTGACACCTCTTCCAGCCCACACTCCCTCCTGCCCCTCTGTCCAGTTCTTCCCATGGCTTGCAGACCCTCACCCTGAGGGCTCTGGGCGCAGAAGCAGCTACAGACCTGAGGCTTTGATGGCCCGTGTGGCCGCCGAGTGGCCCAGCTCGAGGGAGTGGATGAAGACTTCGGTCATCTTTTCTCCCCCGATGAAGGTGAGCTGCCAGGGTGAGAATAGAGGAGACATGGTGGTGAGAAGACCCAACCCACGCCAGCCAATGTTCATCCCTCTCACTCCTTTCTACAGAAAACAGGTCAGTTTGAGAAAATCCTCTCACATTTTCAAAATACACCTTTTGACCACTGCCTTGGGTGACACTTCCCATTAGCTGTACTTCAGGGATCTCATCAATGTTTATCAATATCTAAAGGGCAGGTGTCAAGAGGATGGGGTCAGGCTCTTCTCAGTGGTGCCCAGTGACAGGACAAGGGGCAACAGGCACAAACTGGAATGTGGGAAATTCCATTTGAACATGTGGAAAAACTTCCTTCCTTACTGTGAGGGTGCCAGAGCCCTGGAACCCCTAGAGAGGTGGTGGAGTCTCCTTCTCTGGAGACATTCAAACCCGCCTGGACACGTTCCTGTGGGACCTGCTCTGGGTGACCCTGCTCTGGCAGGGGGTTGGACGGGATGATCTCCAGAGGTCTCTTCCAAGCCTTACAATTCTGTGATTCAGTGATACTTCCGACTGATTTAACAGACCACCAGCAAGTAAACAACCCAAACCCCTAATTTTCATTTAAAGAAAATGCCCCAACCCACCAGAAAGAAAACCCACAATGAGCCTAACGTCTGAGCATCGCTCTGGGCGACACAAATCCCACTAACAGCAGTGGCTCTGCTCACTGCAGCCTGTCCCGTGCCACCACACCAAAGCAGCCGTTGTTGCCGTGAGTTCAGCCTTCCCCACCACCTCTGCCCTGTGCACACAGTGGGAGACGGAAAATTGGCTTCACGGAGGGGCTTGCTTTGGAAAGCAGAGCACTGGGTTTCCGGCGATGTGAATAACCTGTCAGCACCAACAGGAGCTGCTTTGTGTCACGGGAAATGGTATTTGGATGGAAAACCACTCGTGTGACGTAAGGATTGTCTGGGCAAGGATCTGCATGGTCTCAGTCCTTGAGCCAGAAGCTTTGGTGGGCACCTGGGGACCGAGTTCTGCCCCACCAGCATGTGGTGGCAGTGCCATACCCTCATCTGCTCCACAGGCAGGTCCTGAGCTGGCGGCACAGGCAGAACCGCCCCCCCTTTTCCCCATGTCAAGGCAGGGCTGAGCCCCTTCCCCTACCTCTGTCTGGTAGAGCTGGAGCAGGATGGGGCGCGTGGCGAAGCGGCAGTAGTAGAGGATCATGTCAGCCAGGATGGGCAACTGCTCCTGGGAGTCCTGCTGGGGCTCAGCCTCTGGCTTGGCAGACTGCAGGGAGAGAAGAAGTCACAAGCCTGATGGGGTACATGGTACCCACAGTTTCGTGCCAAGAACTGCCCATCCCACCCCACCGGGGACGGAAATCCTCATCCTGACTATCCACCTCTATCCCAGGTCCACATAGCCCAACCTGCTGTACAGGATTGTGGTGGCTCAGTGCTGAGCAGAAACTCTCTGCTCAGCTGCCTTCCACCTCGGGGAAGGGGGATGCCGAGCCCAACCAGTTGGTATGCACATACCTGACACAGGACATCCATGGGCAGGTTCATCAACCCAAGAACGTTGCGCTCGTACCATGGGTCCAACATGCCAATGTAGTGGGAGATGTCATTGGTGCTGCTCTCCTTCCCAGCCAAGGTGGGGTCCTGAAACCGGACACACAGGGGTCACACCAGGGGTCCCCCCAGGCTCCTCACCCCACGATTGTAGCTGGTGGAGACACCAACGCTCTCCTCAGCCTGCCCTGCCAGCCTCCTCGCACACCACTCCTGGGGCCAAGCAGAGCACTGGTGGCACCGTGAGCCCCACGGTGAGCAGGACACCTACCGCCTGTGTCGAGGCCCGGAGCTGCGGGTCCCCCAGGGATGGGGAGGGATGACTCAGTGGGGCTGATGGAGCCAAGCAGCTCCTCTTCACGGGGACATAGAAGAACTGCAGCTTGAAGTACCTTGTCAGTGAGGGGCAGGTGCTCTCCTTGAGCCTAGAAGGTAGGAGAGGGCTGGGTGAGCCAAGCCCTCTGGCGTGTCCCAGCAGGGCCAGTTCCCCCAGCCGGGTCCCCTAACCCACTGGCTCACCTGAGGTTGCTGTAGGCTCGGGCCACCTTCCCCGAGATGCGGTCGGAGCCGAAGACCACAACGCGCAGGGTGGCCACCTTAGCGTCCTCGTCGTAACTGAGGAAGGGCCGTCGGTGGAGGCTGAGGTGCCGCGGGGCCAGCGGGGCCGGCAGCCGCTGGCTCAGGACGTGCTGCGGCAGGGAGTGAGCGCGCCGGGAGCGCGCCGGGACACGGTGCTTGGCCTGGGGTGCACACAGGCTCTCAGCCCGGCGCAGGGGCAGCGGGAGAGAGCCCGTGTCCGGGCAGTCCTTCAGGTCCCTCCTCAAGACCAGCTGACTCTTGCTCTTGAACAGTTTGTAGATCTTGTTGGTCAGCGTGTGTCTGTATTTGTGGTGGGTCTTCTCTACCTTCAGCTCTGGCCTCCCCACCATGTCCAGGGAGCTCTCGTCGCTGTCCTCCGCGTACCCGCTGTCCATGCAGTCCTTCAGGCTGGAGACGAACGACTTCAGGGATTTTCTGGAGACCACCGTCAGCTCCGAGATGGAGTCCTTGGAGGTGGTGAAGAGGGACACTCGTGAGGGCTTAGAACCCTCCTCCGACAGCGCTGAGTACACAGAGTCTTTGGAAATGGCACTGATGGGGGAAAGCAGCGAGTCCCGCTCGGGGGAACAGCCATCGGTTTCCACCTCCTCCTCCTCCTCTTCATCCTCCTCCTCGTTCTCCGAGGCCATGGGCTCGACAACACTGCACTCTTTGCTGAGGACATCATTGAGGATATCTGGAAGGCAACCAGAGGGAAATCGTGTCTGGCACGGGCTCCAGCAAAACCACTGGAAACGTGATGACTCCAGACAACAACACCACTAAAGCCTGGCCAACATTCTCTTTGATCCTGCATGGTTTCAGACAAGGAGCTGAAAACCTCCTACTGAACATTCTCAGATTTCCATAAGGTGCTCAGATGCAATGCAAACCAAAACGTGTTTCTCTCCCTGAGGTCACATTCTGTTTTGGTTCTTGAAAGGCAAACACCAGTTGGGGTTTTGCTTCCTTCCTACACAGATTTCACAATGTGGTCACGTCCGATTTGGGTTTAACTGGAGGGCAGGAGGAAAGCAAGGTATTTGGCTAATCAAACCCCAAATCACCCCACTGTGGGTGGCCTCCCAGCAGGGCTGGACTCACTGCAAAGCTCTGGTCCAGCTCGCTGGGGCCAGCAAGCAACGAACATTAAACCTTCATGGGAACAGAAAAGGTCTTCCAGGAATGGGGAAGCTGAATAGACCAGCTCAGCAGAAGCAGAAGCCACCACTTCCCCTGCAAAACTGCTGTGGCTGGGCCAAGAGCATGGCAAAGGCAGCAGGTCCTCGGTCATCCCCGCTGAGGGTAGGAAAAAAGCTGCAGTGTCTGAGGAGGTCTCAGCCCCACAAAGACCTGACATCTCAGTTTGGTCAGGCTTTTCCAGCAACAATTATTTCCAGGGCACGAGCAAGGTCTATTCCTTGCAGAGGAGCTTTCTATCAAACAAGGTCTCTATCCTACCAGCATCCCCATGGACTCTGGTGTGACAAACCTCTTCCAGCTTAATGCAAGGCAAAACTTTGCCCAGGAGATGAAGTCCTGCATCATTGGTCTCTTGGCAACACGTGTTTTGGGGCCACCAGTGTCTTGTGGCCACCGCCTGGATGAGGGTTTTGCTTGGGATCACAGCAGGTGTTATGTCCAAGCTGACACCCATGTCCCCTCCCATCCAGGGGACACTGGCACCCACTGCATTATCTGTCCCATCACCACCAACAATTTCATAGAATGGTTCAGGTTGAAAGGGACTTTAAAGATCATCTCGTTCCAACCCCCCTGCCCTGGGCAGGGACACCTCCCACCACACCAGGTTGCTCCAAGCCCCCTCCAACCTGGCCTTGAACCCCTCCAGGGATGGGGCAGCCACAGCTTCTCTGGGCAACCTGGGCCAGGCTCTCACCACCCTCACAGCAAAGAAGTTCTTCCTGAGATTTCATCTCAACCTTCCCTCTTTCAGTTTAAAACCGTTCTCCCTCGTCCCATGGCTCCCCTCCCTGACCAAGAGTCCCTCCCCATCTCTCCTGGAGCCCCTTTAGGGACTGGAAGGGGCTCTAAGGTCTCCCTGGAGCCTTCTCTTCTCCAGGCTGAACCCGCCAACTCTCTCAGCCTGTCCTCACAGCAGAGGGGCTCCAGCCCTCACAGCATCTCCGTGGCCTCCTCTGGCCCCATTCCAACAGGTCCACGTCCTTCTGATGTTGGGGACTCCAAAGCTGGATGCTTTTTTTATGTTACCAGCTCCTTCAGGCTCTGGCCACAGTCTGTACCATATGCCCAGCTGAATGTGTCAGCGCCGGGGGAGTTGAAACCCTGCTCAGCTCCCCCTGCAACAGGGAGCAGAAGCTTTGGTCTCACTAGCAGGGATGGAGGACCCCCTCCACTTACCAAAGTTATCCTGGTCCCAGCTGTAAGTGTAGCAGCGAGCGGCAGGGATGGGGATGGTGTGGAGCTTGCGGGGCTGAGTCTCGCCTGGGAAGAGAGGAGGGAGGGGAGTTAGTTTGCGGGGAACCCCGATACCGCTCCCGACAGCTCTCCTGGCTGGTGGGAGATGCCACCCACCCCATGCACATGTTTTGGGCAGCCCTGGCCATGCACAGCACGGCTGCTGTCATTATCCCTGTGTCCACACAGTTGGGACGAGAGGACATTCCACGCCTCTAAGAGCCATCAGCCGTCAGAGCTGCCATCGGCTTCAGATTCAATGTTTTCATCTAACCCACAAAGGCTTTTTTTTTTTTTGTTGCCGTTTTAATGGAAGATGAGAAAAAATTTCTGGCTCATCCTGTAGCTATGAAATAGAACTTGGGTTGGTGTTTTGTTCTGTTGTAGCTGGTTTTGCGCGAGGCTGGAACTTTGCAAAAGGGGGTTTTGCTCGTCAAAGGGCTGGCTCCCAACACCCTCAGGGGAGCTCCTCGTCTGGGCAGAGCCTGAGCTGGCAGAAAACCCTGGAGGAAAGAGGGGGCTGGGGGGGGAGAGGTTCCTCACCTGCGATGGCAGGAAAGGAGGCGGCCCCGGCGATGTCCCGCAGCACGGAGTGCAGCCGCTCCCGGGCCAGGACAGGGTCGCTGCTGGTGGCTGCAACCTCCTGCGCATCGGCGGCACTGGTGTAGATCTCCGAGAGCTCCTCCAGCGTCTTGGACTGGGGGAGCAGAGACAAGAGGAGAGATGGAGGGTGTCCCTCCACAGAGGCAACACGCAGGTCTTTGGGGAAGGTCACTAACCGCCACTGGGCAAATCTCTCTCCCTCTGACCCCCTTCCCTTCAAGTCCCCCCAGAACTTATGCAAAGAAAAGAAAATGTGTTTGGAAACAACTAGAGGGGTTTCTTCAGAAGTTTTTGCCTTCCCCACCACCAAAGCAAAGTGTTTATCTGGTTAAACAAACAATTCTGCTGCATTTCAAATCCAGAGGCTCTTCCCCTCTCTACTTAGGGATGGGAAAAGGAGTAAAAGGAGAGTTACCCCACCACCACGCTTCACAAAACAGAAGCATGGACCTCAGGTCTAACATGAGAAAAGGGAAATATGTGTATTTCTCCTACAAGAACTATTATGAATTTTTTTTTCTTTTGTCAATCAAATATTATTTTGGTCAGAAAATCCACCAGCCACCTGCATGGAACTGCTCCCAACAGCATCTTGGCATCACCAAAGTCGAAGTTCTCTGAGCCTACCTTCAGGAGGTGGTGCAGGCTCTCCAGGTCACAGCGGGTGCCGAAGTTGGCCTGGTAGAGGTGCTCGAGGAGCAGGACGAGCGTGGCGTGCTGTGGTTGCTCACTGGCGCTCAGCTTCTCAGCGATGGAGAGGAACTCGCTCTGCACCTCGGAGTGGTTGAGCAGCAGCACCGTCCTGGGGACAAGGGGACAGCAGTTAGGCTGGGCATCCAGGCTTGGATGCTGGTGGCACATGAAACTCCTGGATGAATTGCCCCTCTACTCTGATCTGGGGAGACACCCCCTCAGTGCTGCATCCTGCTCTGGGGCCACCAACATCAGAAGGACATGGGCCTGTTGGAGTGGGGACAGAGGAGGCCATGGAGATGCGCCAAGGTCTGGAGCCCCTCTGCTGTGAGGACAGGCTGAGAGAGCTGGGGGGGTTCAGCCTGGAGAAGAGAAGGCTCTGGGGAGACCTTACTGTGAGGGTGGTGAGAGCCTGGCCCAGGTTGCCCAGAGAAGCTGTGGCTGCCCCATCCCTGGAGGGGTTCAAGGCCAGGTTGGAGGGGGCTTGGAGCAACCTGGTGTGGTGGGAGGGGTCTCTGCCCAGGGCTGGGGGGTTGGAACGAGATGATCTTTAAGGTCCCTTCCAACCCAAACCATTCTATGATTCTATGACATTCACGCTAGATGGCAGTGTCCTCTCATGTCAGTCACATCTTGAGGGTCTCAGGGCTGTGCAGGAAGAGAGCATGTAAGGGACGAGCATCATCCATCCAGCTCCTCATCTGTCAAGATGGCGCCATTCTTGACATCATCTCTCCTGTCACATCTGCATTATCACCAGCCTAATAATTGTTCAATCAACCCTAGGCAGGGCTCCAGCCCAGCAGCCACTTGTCCTGACAGAACATCCAGCACATGCAATGAAGTGGGGGGTAGGAAATTAGAGTGGTCCCTGAAACATCTTCCCCCTGCAAGATGCAGGTCAGAGCATCATTTCTGGGCTTGAAGGAGAAGAGCCACATCCTTCAGCTACATTTTTGCTGTGGACCACAACATGATCCCATATTGGGCACCCTTAAGATTCTGCTGGGCAGGGTGCTGGGCCATCTTGTCTAGACCGTACATTTGCCGAGAGAGGTTGGACCAGATGATCCTTGAAGCCCCTTCCAACTGATATTCTATGATTCTGTGGATATCCACGTGCTTTGAATTCCCAAACCTGCAGCCCAGAGACCATGTGCTCCCATTCATGGAGGCGAGCACTCCACCTCTGAGCAAAGATGGCTCTGAATTAAGGATGTGCTCTGTTGTGGTTGGGTCTAGAAAGCTCAGCAATGGGCACAAGATTTCAATAAACTCAAGTTTCAGCTTGTGTACAGCTTTGTGCCAAGTTTTCGGGGCTTTTTATGCAAATACAGCCATCCTGCTGTAAGTCATTGGTGGTTGCACTTGCACCTGTATAAATAAACCTGTAGAGCATCAGAGCTGTACTGGGAAAGCAACACAGCAACACCAGCACAGCTGGGTGGGATTCGGGTGCAGGTCCAGAGCTGCAGAGCATCAGTGGACAGGTCAAAACAGCAGGGGAGCCCTCCTGCATGGAGCGGCTGTGCACCAAAGACTGTCCCTGGGGCTGGCACCGCAGCCAGGAAGAGCACACGCCACCTGGGCTCATTTTCCTATTTACAAATGAGGTGCCCTGGCAGGAGGAGAGGTTCAGCCCTCAAACATGGTGACACGTCTGGCTGCACTCAGAGCTGCAAGGTTTTCAGTGATCATTCCACTGGGACGGACTCACTTCTGACCCCCTTTCAGGGTGGTGGTTCCCAAACCAAGTGTCTCCTGGCCGTTCTCCAACGTGTGCCGAGACCAACAGCTCCCTGTGGAGGAAGCTTTGCCTTCCCTGGCTGCTTTCACCCAGACCTGCAGCCCTGCAGTGTGCAGGGCTGTGGGACAACCCACATGGGGAGCCCACAGACAGTGACACCGCTTTGCTTGTCGCTTCCCACAGCTCAGCCCAGATCTCCAGCTCTTCTCCCCAGCACCCACCACTTACACCTTTGAGATGCTGCTCACTGCAGCCCCAGAGAGAGACCGTGCGGATGCTACAGGGTGGCACCAGCAGTGCCTACGGCCACACTTACACGGTGGAGCTCTGGTAGTTCTTCACGGGCAGTCCTTGCTCTGTCCTCACCAGCCTCTGGAAGGAGATCCCTGGGGGAGAGAGAGCAGAGGACATGAGACATGGCCCCACTGCAGACCGCTCTGCCCCAGGAGCACGGTGACTTTGTCTCCTGAAGCGGTGCTGACCTAGCTGACCTGCTGCCTGGAACAGGTATAGTGGCACCAAAAGTGCTTATGGGGATAAGGCACAGCCACCATGTAAGGGGACCAGTGGAGGAGCAAGGGACCCCTGGGGTGTAAAGGGTAAAAGCCCAGAGCTATGGAAAAGCAACCAAAGGAGGGGACAGGAGAGCTGCTGATGTGGGGTGTGAATTGCATGGATGATATTTAGCAGCTTCTGCCACTTGCTTTAGCCCCCCAGGCCCTGGATCTCGCCAATGGACAGCAGGTCACTGCCACCTTCCCTCCCACAGAGATGGAGCCCAGACTGGCTGCACCAGAACAGAGGCTGACATGGGCACCCCATATCCCTAGGACGCTTCCCTAGGACTGTCCCCAGGGTGCCATTGGGAACCCCAACAAGGTGACATCAGATGGACTGGTACTGGCAATAGCAAAGCCCGCGTCACCCCCAAACAGCCAGGCTGGGGGTACGTCTTGGGAAAGATCTTACGGCAGCAAGATCCAGCACCCTTATCACTGCGGGCAGCCACGTCCCAACCCCAGCTGCTGCTCAGCAGCCCAGGAGTGGCATCCATGGCGGGGACCCACCACCCACAGGTGGGGACCCAGCACCCACGGGCACCTCATGCTGATCCACACAGGCTCCCTGAGCGGTCACCCCTCTTGCAGAGGCATCAGCTCCAGTTTGCAGATAAAAGCCACCGCATTCTTGGCAAATATTAACAGCAGCTTCTTCTCAGTTAATATTTACCCTCATCTCAATAAAAAGCTTTTGCTTCAGCCTCGCGGCAGGTCACAGAGGCCGTGCCATAAGCGTTAAAGGTCCTGGCCAGCTTACCAGCAGAAGACACGTTCTTGCTGTTCTTGGCTCCAGGTGGGGGGCAGCACTGGGCTCCCCAGCCCCAGCATCTCCTACACGGCATCTTTTGGCAGGGTGGGGGAATCTCATGTGCTTGTAGGAGGGGAAAATCTTTCGGACCAAAGTCCCCAGCTCATACAGCCTCGGCACTGGTGATGGTGGTGATGGCACAGGATGTAGCAAAACAGCCCCTACCCCCTCTTTAGCACTGGGGCTTTCCCAGTGGTCTGCAAAACATGGCCTGACCAGTGTCACAGCAATAAGTGACCGGGAAGGAGCTGGGGAAGTCCATGGCTGCAGCAGCATGAGATGAGTGTCCCTACGTCTGTGCTGGCCCTGCAGCTTGGAGCTGGAGGAGGGACACAGCACAACAGCCCAGCCAGACCTCGCCTGGTGGCCATTTATACTGGTGGAGCCTTGAGCTGGGAGTAAATCAACCAGTCCAGGGCCAACACTGCAGAGAGGTTCGGGGTGTTTTTTTAATCTTTTTGTTCCTTTGAAAGCATTTTTCATCCCATCTGCACCTACAAGCTCCCATCTCTGCAGGATGTTGCTGCCGTGATGGAGACCCTGCATTTCACGTCCCCATCAGGGCTCTCCAAAGCAGGTACCTGCTTTGAGGAGGTGGGGAAGCACCTCCAGCCTCAGCCACAGCCCATGTCCAAGGCCTCCCAAGTCCTGCTCAGAGCCAGCCTTGCTGCCACGGCCCCGCGCTGGATTAAACAAGGGCTGAAATCTGCTCTGTGTGATAACTGCTCTCCATAAGGCACCAAAAGACAGGGAGATTAGGAGAAAAGGGCCTTTTAGAAATAATTGGAAGAGCTGCTCCATTGGGAACAACAGGACATCTATGAGGAGTCCTTAATTAAGAGGAGCGCTGCTGCTGCTGATAGATGTGCCCAAAGCCGTATCACAAGGTAGTGTCTCGGCTGTAAAGAAAGAGCCGGGGAGTCCCTCAGCCCTATGGAAATCTCCACGCAAGGGCAGGCTCGAAGGCTCCAGCCACCTTCATGCCAATGAATGGACCCGCTGTTATCACCCCACCGAGCATCTCCTCAAACAAAGCCCAGGGCTGGGCGGGAGCAGCCAGCACGTGCTTTGCCATGGAAAAGACCCACCAGACTGAAAGGCAGCCAGGAAATAGTTACACATTTCACTAATTCACAGTGGTCCGGAGCTGGGTGAGAGTCCCTAGGATGCTCCCACCACCTTGCACGCAAGGCAGCCACCAAAAACCCAACCCTGCCCTGCTCCTCCAGAGGAATCTGGTCTCATCCTGTGCTGGACCACCAGGGAAAATCATCCAGAGGATGCAGGGCAGAGGTCCTTGCCTCCTGAAAAAGCTGAGCTTTGGGATGCACAAGGTAAATGGGGACACCACGCTCAAGGGATTCACTAAGCAAGTGGCGTACGAGACAGCAACACCAGGAGAGCCTCAGGAACAAGCACGGGGTGGTCAGTTTTTGGGGAAGCAGCAGGTGCAGACCCTGGGGCAGGGGGGAGTGCTCACCGGGGGCCTTGAGCTCGTCGCTGATGAAGGTGAGCAGCTCACGGAAGATGTCGCAGTAGGGCACGGGCCAGGTGAGGAAGCTGTGGTAGATGCTGGCCGCTTTCAGGAGCAGGTCAGAGCCTGGTGGGAAGTGGGGAGCCTGCAGGGGACGGGGAGACAGGGTTAGAAAGGGAGAAAGGACACAGACCTCAAGTGCTGTGTAAAAACTTGAGGGTTTTAGGCTGGAAGTGGGAGGAGGAGAAGCAGATCGGAGCAGAGCTTCACCCCGTGACACCCCGTCCTCTCCCAGGGAAGGGTCAAAGCATCCCCTCTGGGCACAGCTCCGAGAAAGCTTCATCCGCTCTGCACCTTCCCAACCTCCCGGCTGCAGCTTACGTGCCAAAGCCTATATATAAATTTCTTTTTAACAGCCATAGGTCCATACAGATGAATCGCATTACAGCCTGTGCTTTTGCAAGATCTGGCAGCAATGATTTCCTTGGGATAATGATGCATTGTGCTAATAATAATAATAATAAAAAAAAGTATTTCCTGTGAAGGCTCCACTCCTTCTTTTCATTAGCCTTGCCTATATATTTTGCACAAGTATAAAGGGTAATGAAAAAAATTTGCCTTTCTGCAGAGATATTGTCCGTCTCCCTTTCTCATTAGCCCATCTTTAAATAAAAAGCTTAAAAGCCACCGAAGTTCATTTTTTTCATCTCTCAGCTTGTGCAATGGTTGCCTGGTCTTGATCCCTGTAGATTCATACAGGATCTTTTGGGGTTTTTTTTGAGATGAATGGATTAAAGCAGATGATGGTGTTTCAGACGAAAGCCACCCCAGTTTGGGCGACTGTCCCGTGGCACCCCCGTTGCCTCCCCACAGGCTGGGACCATGCTAGGAGCAGCAGCCTTCGGACTTACATACAGGACCGCATAGTAGAAGAGCAGAGCCAGGGGGGGTACGAGATCGTAGTCGCACTTCTCCTGCACCTGTAGGGAACAGCCCGAGGGCAGAAGGATGAGCTGGTGGTGCTCACCATGAGCCATTACCCAAAAGCATCCTTGGAGGTGCTGGGAGACTCCCCGACAGGGCAGCCGAGCACCCAACCCGCACCATCACATCGCCATCCCCAGCAGATTCCCTTGTCTCCACCGCAAAATAACCCCTAAAGCCCCACACCGATGGGGCAGGCAGATCAGCACAGACTGCGCCTCTGCCTTTACCCTCGAGATTTGGCCAAGCTCCCAGCCCTCCGATGCTCCAGATCCTTGTGGGGCTGCACCAAATGCTATGAACGGGGCTCAGGGCAGGCCGTTCGGAGAGCCAAGCAGCCAGCCCAGCCCCTGCAAGCGGCTCGCAAAGCTCAGCAGCACCGGGCAAACCATAGATGTTTGTCCCAGCCTTTGCCGGTGAGGAGCCAGCAGAATTATTTCACCGAGGGACAGCGATGACTCAAGGATATGTTTGCAGACACTCTCCCCTTGTTCCTGAGCACAGCACAAAGGGCAATAAACACTTACGCAAACCCTAATGCAATAAAATGCTATCTGCAACTGCATCAATTCCAGCCATTAAAAAATAATAATAGATGGATCAAACCAAATCGTGCTAATCTTAACTGGTATCAGCTCCGCGGCCTGGCAGCCAGAGAGCCTTTCTTCCCCCCCCAAAATGAAAGGCAGCATTTACCCCATCACATGAATCCCAGTGCTGCGGATTTAGGAAACACATCATGGTTTCCTGCCACATCAAGGGATTCCTCCGAGATGTTCCCGGCCACAGCCTGAGCCAACCCTGCTCGACTGACGATGCCTCGAGCTTCTCGAGCACATGATGGGACCACTGCAGGTCGATACCATCAGCCCCGTGGCCTTTTCACCTCCCCACTGGGCTTAGCCTGACTGCTGCTATGCTCTGTGAAGCCTGTGTGGTCACCAGCATCCCAGCTCTGCTCCCGGCCCCGCAGGAAGCCTGCCAGAGCCGTGGCAAAGTTTCCACCAAAAAAAAAACCAACAGGAAACCTTCAATTTGCTCTGATTTGGACTAGCAGCTCCCCAGGCGTAAGCTGGGACGGTCTGGGGAAGGCTGGCTCCATCCGCGCAGCCCTACGACCCCGTGTCCTGGTTTGAGCGACACGGGACTAATTTCTCTTCTAATGCCTGGGAGAACTGCACTTTTAGATGACTCCAGTGTCTGAATTTGTGAAAATATTTACTTTACAGCCAGCCATGGTGTGTGGGTTTCAAGGTCTCAGTGTTTCCAAGCTCCCCAGGTGCAGGGATGAGGAGGAGCGAGACCCAGGCACTCGACCCAAGCTGCCAACAGGGTTATTTCGTACCATGAATGTCACATTCAATATAAATTAGAGAGTTTGCTGAGGAGTTCTCTCTCTCCCTTGATGGCTGCCACCCTGAGAACTCCTTGCCCCGGTGCCGGAGCCCTGAGCTCTTCCCTTCCTCCCAAAGCCACAGCGCTCGCAGGGTCCCACACTGGCTGTCCCTGCGGGGAGTGCACGGCTTCTGCTGGGGAATGGGCTGGGGATCAATATTGGGTCTTTAGTGTTATTAATGTTAATTATCTATTCTTATTCTATTAAATATGCTTATATTTCAGCCCTCGGGTTTCCTTGTTTTTCCCGATTCCCTTCTTGGGTGGGCAGGGGTCATTGGGTGATAGATTAATTGTCTAAATGACAATAAATTATTGTGGGTTTCTCAAACCATAAAAGCCAGGCTGCCCCTGCCACGGCACTGAGCATCGCTCTGGGAAATCAAACCCCTTCCCCGTGGATCTGTGGGGCTGCCTGAAGAGCAGGTATTGGAGCTGGGACTTTCCCTTGCAGCTCCCACATGCTGAAAGCCAGCAGGACACACGGGGCTGTCCCACCAGCGTTTCGGACCTGCCCACCCAGCGTCACCCAAGTCCAAGCTCCAGTGCTCCAGCAATACCTTACCAAAACCCAAAAATCATCTGCCAAGCTCTGCAAAACTCCACCTGGGGCAAGTCCCAGAGCTGCTGCCACCTCAAAGCCCACGGATCCCCCCCCGGCAGCCCCCAACTCACCTCTTTGGCCTTGCCGAGGATCTTCTCCACCAGGATGAGGTAGTTGCCAGCATCTCGGCTCACCAGCTCCTGCAGGCTCCAGCAGTTGAGGCACAGCCCGGCTGCGGGGGAGACAGAGCCACCATCACTCACAGCCCCCTCCAAGGTCACAGGAGGGACCAACAACGGGGAAGGGTCAGGACGAAGGCGTTCGCCGCCTGCGTCACATCATGGCAGAGGAAAAAACCTTGCGCCCTCGTTCTGGACAGATCTGATCTGACCAAATGGTGCTTATCTCAGCGGCATCGCTTCATACCCCAGCGCCTTTGTGTTCACGCAGCCTGGGTGGGATGCCTCTTCCCCAGGAGGCTGGGAAACACCCTCGTGTGGGCTGCTGAGGCTGGAGAGATGTGCCTGACACGGCTGGATGCTGAGCTTTATTCTGCCCGAGCACAGAAAACCCACCGCTACTCCCCCCCCGGCCCTGCCACCCCCAGGCTCAAATGCCCCAGATGCTCTATACGTAAATAAATTCCCTCAAATCCTGCAAAATTCAGCTCCCTGCCAGGAACACGTCCAGCATCCTCCAGCTGCACCACACCCGAGGGGAGATGGTGCGACCCCCTGACCAGTTTCCCCACCACATCAGCATCACAGCAGTCAGACCTCACATCAGCATCGTTGTTAAGCCTGCCCAGCATTTATTCCATCTCTTAGCACCTTCACACTTTCATTAAGTGTACCAAAACCCCACCAGGAGTTTACCCAGATACTGAGAAAATTGCTGGGAAAAGGGATGGAGGGTCCTTCACCCCGTTTGATTGAAACCCACCCCCCCAGCCTCCATCCCCAGACGTCTGCCTCACGCTGCTGGGACCCCACCAGTGACAATGGCCCAAGGTGTTTCCCGAGGCCATGGCTTTTCTCAGCGGTCAGGGCCACCTCCCAGATGGTCGTAGAGGAAATGACCCATGTGAAGGCTGCCGGGCGCCTCCATTCATCCCAGCCCAGCATCCCAGGGGAGGAGGAGGCGCTGTTCTCCGGCTCCGGACCTGCAGACCAAGAAGGCAGCAGCACCTCCTCCTTCTCTTTCTCCTCTTCCTCCTCTTTCTCCTCCTCCTCCTCCCCAAGGACCCAGGCATCTCCCCCATCCCACATGGCCATGGATTCTTTCACCAGGAGCAGACACAGTGCAGACACCACACACAGCCCGGTCACAACCCACAGCACGGTGCAGGGGGTGCTGGCATCGGGGCTCTTCGAAGCTCAGTCCAAAAGGAAAACCAAGAAAAACAGAGCATCTCTCACTGCAGGGAAGAGGGGCTAAGGATCAGAGAGGAAAAATAAACGTAAATCCAGCCACTCTTCACCCGGACAGTCTATTAAGTGTCACAGAAACATAACAAACACCAACCCATGCGTGTTGGCTGTCGTGCTGGAGCTAACAAGGAAGAAACAATGCCGTGAGCTGGCAAGGGGACAGCAGTATTCATCACACATCTACAGGTCACGCTGTCTGTCCCTCAAATATTACTCCCAGCTGCAGAGGCTACAAATTCATCAAACATATAGGCATGTAAATGCCATTAAAATACCTTTACACACCTTGTAGTGTTAAACAAGATTAATTTGAACAAGGGGAGAGGTCTGCTGTGGCCCAACTGGGAGAAGGATAAGGCCAAGACAAGCAAAACAGTGCTAAGGTTGTAAAAACAGCCTTCACTTGTCCCCCCCCCGTAGACAGGCATTCCTTCACCAGGACACACGCTATTTCTGCAGTTTTATGCCTAGCTTATATCTGACTTGCCGGGGCAGGAGCCTTCCCCATAGGAAACCCCTCCCCTTCACTGCCATGCAGCTTTTTACTTTCAATGAATCAACATTTTCCAGCAGAGAAAGACCTGCTGGAAAGTTTCCAAGGAGCTCGGATGCACTCACTGTTAACAACAGTGGCAATTCTTAATTTGCCACTGGTACTCCTGGCATCTCGCCGGGTTTTCTGACACCCAGAGCACAACCTCAGATGGTGATATCTTGCCAGCAAACATATAGGCACAGCGACACGGTAATTCAGCGATGCTTCACTTTTCCTTTGAGCCACTTCCATAAACTATAGAATGATAGAATGATTTGGGTTGGAAGGGACCTTAAAGACCACCTAGTTTCAACCTCCCACTAGACCAGGTTGCTCAAAGCCCCGTCCAACCTGGTCAAAGCCATGGCGCTGGCTAGGATGTCTTGGGCAAATTGCTCAAATAAATCAATATTGTCCCAGAGCACAGCATCCTCCAGGGAAAGCCCCAGCATCTGTGAGATAAACAAGAAAGCAACTGACCCAGCAGAAGTGGTCAGAGCTGCCGGGAGCTTTGCTGACCTCAGCAAGAAGCAGCCAGGCTCACGAGCCTTGAAAGAACCCAATGTACTTCGGCTAGGAGGATTACTCCTCCCATACTCTTCTCCCAAGGAACAGGCGATAGGACAAGAGGAAAAGGCTTCAAGTTGCGCCAGGGGAGGGTTAGACTGGAAATTCAGAAAAATTTCTTCACTGAAAGTGTTGTCAAGCCTTGGATGAGGCTGCCCAGGGCAGTGGTGGAGTCACCATCCCTGGAGGGATTTAAAAGACGTGGCGCTGAGGGACATGGGTTAGCGGTGTACTTGGCAGTGCCGGTTTAATGGTTGGACTCAACGACCTTAGAGGTCTCTTCCAACCAGAACAATTCTCTGAGTCTATGATTATTTCAACCGAGAGAGCCCGGCCCCGCTGCGGCTGCCCAGGGGGAAGCCCGGCCGTGGGGAGCGGGATCCGGGAGAGGAGCGGAGCTGAGCGCCGCCGGGGAGCATCGGCGGGCGAGGAGAACGCCGCTTCCTGCGCCAGCGTAACCGCAAATACAAATAGCCCAGCGAGACGCAGGCTCTTTTTCCTTCCTCTCACTTCTAGCGAGGGAGGAGGAAACTGCGGCGGCAGCAGCTCGCTGCCTTATTCTGTGTGAATGGGGCATTCTGCGGCCCCGGGGAGGAGCTGGGGCAGAGCTGCTGTGAAAGGGCTGGGGGGACAGGCAGGGAGTGGGGAGAAGGGCAGGGCTCGAGGGAAGTGTCTTACAAATACCATTTAGACCAATTTTTGGGTCTTCTACAGGAACCGTGAGCTGAAGCACAAGGATGCAGCCAGGTAGATTCGAATAAGATCGCTATAATCAGAACTTCTGCTTAAGCCCAGGCATTGGGATTCCCCTGGGATGCAGCCAAACAGTGCTGGGAGGCAAGAGGCTGCCACGGCCTGGGCTCCTAAATTTGGCAAGGCAGGAAACACCAAAGTCACACCAAACCAGCTGCGTCCTTGCTAAAAATAGTCTCAAGCACAAAATGCAGCTTGGAGATCCTGGACACAATAAACAAAGACTATGTGGCCAAGTGAAGTGTCCGGTACCATCAGGCATCAGTCGGGACAGGGGATGCAGACCTGGGTGGGAATTCCCTTCCCTTTGTCTGCAGTTCGGATCAGGAGCACCCACTTTCCAACCACTGGAAGCAAAATGAGTCCCTGAAGCCATATCCCCTGTTATCCAGGCTAAAAAATTTATTTGGGCATGGAGGGTGATGCTCCTTATGTGCACAGGTGACATTAAAAAGTGCCTCTCTGTCCCTCTGCAGATGTCCTGCGTCTGCCTGGGACGCAGCTGGGTGCTGTGGTAGCACCCAGGGGCTTTTATGAACTGCAGAGCAGCACTTGGTTTGCTCCCAGGCTGGGGAAAGGCTGCAGCTCCGTGAGAAACCCAGTCCCAAAAGTTGTATTTGCAGCCTCCTCTGTCTCAGTGCACTCAGTCTGCTGCTGGCTTGGTGTGACGGTGAATGGTGCCACCACACCGGGACAGGCCACAAATCACAGGGACAACTTGGGAGCAGTGTTTTACTCCAAGGCGGAGCAGCACACAGCACAAAGCCCAAACTGGGTGCGTTCCCCTGGGCCCAGGTTTGCTCAAAACCAGCAGCATCAGACCCCGCCGGGCACCCTCCCCTGTGCCAGGGCGGACCAGGATGGGATGTGCACTGAGGGCAAGCAGAAAGCTTGAACCAGGCTTTCTCCTGGACTTTGCACTTGCTCTTTAGTTGCCCCAAAAAAGCATTTCTCACTATGAGATGCAAAGCAGACCCCAGATTTGTGGGGATTGTGCAACTCAAGGATGCCCTGGGGTGTCCCTCCAGGGGAGTGGAGGGATGCTCCCTGTCATCACTGCAAGCAGATGTGCTCCCTGTTACTGCCACTCTTGCACCAAGTTGTGCAAGCACTGGGAAGCCCTGTGCTGGTGGGAAAACACTTCCCCTTGCTCAGCTAAACCCATAGCAAGGCCGGGATGGCAGAGCTCAGGCAGGTGCCTCTAACTGAGAGAAGCAATAAGTAAAATCACACACACAAAGTGCTCAACACCTTAAAGGAGAGCAGTCCCTGGGGTGAGCTCCAGCCCTGGAGGTGTCAAGATGCACCTTGTGCAGGCAGCACAAACCAAGGCTTCACCTTCCACCCCCTAAATCCAATGAGTCTGTCCCAAGAGGCACCAGAGACCTCCCCGGAGGGCAGCAGAAAATCCCATGGCTAAAAAGCTGCTTACATCCACCCTGCCCTCATGCTCATCCATCCGGTTTTGCTCCACTAGGACAGAGACCCAGCGCTACTCATTTTTTCTTTATACACAGAGAATGAGTCAGATTTATCTGCCAGCAGCACAGGCAGCCCAGAGCACATCGTGGTCCCATCCCAGTTGGGGGATGCTGGGGCTGCGCTTATCCCAGCACCTGACACAGTGCGCTTGGACCGAGCCCAATGTGATTAGGTTTAGATTAGATATTAGGAAAAAATTTTACACTGAAAGGGTTATCAAACATTGGAGCAGGCTGCCCAGGGAAGGGGTGGAATCATCATCCCAGGGGGGATTTAAAAGATGGGTAGATGTAGTGTTTAGCAATATGGTTTAGTGATGGTTTTTGTCGGTGTTCAGTTGATGGTTGGACTCAATCTGAAAGGTCCCTTCCAACCTAGACAATTCTATGGTTCTCTGAAAAAAGTAATCAATCCAATTTAGCCTGAGCTCAAAGAAGCATCTTTGACATATTTAAGGGTTATTAAGCATTGCAACAGGCTAGCCAGGGAAGTGGTTAAGGCACCATCCGTGGAGGTATTTAAAAGCCGGGTTGACATAGTGCTTAGAGACATGGGTTAGTGATGTTTTTTATCAGTTAGGTTGATGGTTGGACTCAATGATCTTAAAGATACCTTCCAACCTGCGCAATTCTGTGATTCTGTGATGCAGACCCAAAGAAAAAGCTCCCTTTGGAAGAGCAAAACCCTCAGCAAAGCCTCCGGGCAGGGACCCAAGACCCCTGCACTAGGGCACAGAGCACGCTCTTGCTTTGATCGCTATCGGCCTCGGTGAAGATGCCGGCAGCGCGCCGGGAGCCGGGCAGCCACGGCCCCGTGGGCGGCCTCGGAAGGATGAGGCTTCGCGATTTCTTTTCTGAGAAGTGCACCAAGACGCCCTCCCTCCCTCCCTCCCTCCCAAAGCGGCTCCTTCCTGACCCCGGTGGTTGACATTTCCCCTCTGCCGCTCTTCACTGGGGGCAACTGTCAAGTCGGAAAAACAAAAACAAAACAAAAAAAAAACCCCACAAAAAAAAAAAAATAAAGCAGAAATACCACATGCCCAAGCTGCCTTCGCCCACGGTGCCCAGGTTGGGCATCAGCTCACGGCGCCGTCAGAAGTGACACAGCTGGAGGGGTGAAAAGGAGATGTCTCCATTTCCTCCCTCCCCCAGACCCACTCCCACTACTTCCACTGTGCCCTCAGCAGAATAAGGTGGTTTCCTGCAAGGGACTGCCCAGAGGAATAGCCAACTCGCAGCCATTTGAAAACCGAGGGGTTGGAGGTGCCCAAAGCACAGGGGACAGCAAGAGCCCTGCATCCCTCACCACAGATCTCATTTCCAAGTAGAAACCCCTACCAGGTGCCACCTCTGGTGCTTCCACCCAACCTGGGCAGTCATGACCACAAGAACACCCACCACAAGCCTGGAGAAGTTGGTTCAAAGGTTGACATTTGACAGGTTTAGTTACTGGCACACCTTAATTCTGCACTTGGAGCTGGAAGTATTTCGGTGACTAAGCTGAAGGATCCCCACACCAGACTCCTGTTCATTCCCCATGAGGGTATTTAAATGACTGCAACTGAGCAGGATCTTAAGCTTCTCTTCGTTAGAGCTGAGCAGGTCCAACTCCCTGGGCACCATGCAAGATGTATCATCGAACACTAAAACATTCCTCTCCTTCTCCAGCCCACCAGTGGCCTCCATCCATCCTCCCTCACCAGCATCCCTCACCTCCTCTGGCTCATGTGGAGCAGCAGAGCAGAGACACAACAGCTCCTTCCTGGTCCTCCTGGGACCTTTCAGACACTGGGCTGTCCTAGAGCCTTCTCCAGCAGCTGTCCATCCCCCACCATCCACCAACCCTTCTTGCACCTCTAACTCCCCAGGACGGCATCCCCGGCCCCACCAGCACCCAGACCCAAGCTCAGCGCTCTCCTTCGCCAAAGGCTCCCCGTTCCACTGCTCACCAGCAAGAAATAAAGTATTTTTCTTCCTTTAGCATGCTGTGATTTGACTATCATCTCTCCAGCAACACGGAGGAAAGCAAACAGGCTGTGCTCTCAAGAGGGTCTCCACAAGGAAAAGGTCATTCTTTTCTAGCACTTTTCTAACAGTTTGGGGTGGGGTTTTTTTTGTGAGTCAGAGACAATTAATTTTAATCTGGTTCCTCTAATGAACGCTGCAGTTCAGGAAAGATTTTCTGTTTATACCCCACAGGCTCATCCAGGGTATAAATCTGTGATGGCCAAAGCACTCACACTTCTCCTCTTTGCTGACTTCACAGGCCTCAGCTCGTCAGTCACTTACGCGGGGGGTAGGGGGAAACAACGCATCAGAAGCGATTACTCACCCACTCTGGAGCAACCTCCTGTAAAATTATCATGTAAAAATAAAGCAGCAAATAATTTAAAAATGAGCAAAACTCTAGCAAGGTCTCAGCCCCAAAAGCTGCGACGTGGTGCGTGTTATTTTGGTGTACGGAAATGATAAAACGGAGGAGAAAGCAAGTAAATTGGGAAATAGAAGTGATACAAGAAGTTAAAAATGAGAAAGGAGAAGGCTATGGCACAGTGAAGAACGAGATGGAGGGATGCATTGACTACAGGAGGAACAGAACCCTGCCATACATAACAGCCTGGGTCTGACACAGGACAGCAATAATTCAACTGTTGCTTTTAACACGGGGAAGGCAGAAGAGCGTGAGAACTTTTCTGCTCTATTTTCGAATGGAAATAGGATCCATGGTTAAAGGCTGTAGGTACATCTGTGCCTTAAGATCTGTTTTCCCTAAATCATATGTATTATTGCAGTAATGAAATACTTCCTACTCCGACTACAAGGGGGTAGGGATGTGAAACAGCAGCTCTTCAAAGTGGGGCTGGAGATCCCCCAAGGGAGAGCACTACAGGCGTTGGCCAAGAAGTGCTGCTCCGAGGGCTGCCCAGAAGCGGTACCTGGGGGGGCACAGCAAAGCCATTTCCACCCCATCCACTGACGGCGGTGGAAACGGGTTTCACTGGTCACGCTGAAGATGTTTTTGGCAGCGGCACAAACGCTTTTGATGAAAGGGAACTTTCTGATGTGCACAAGGCCCAAGATTCTCCCAGGAAGGCCAGGTCGTTCTGCCAAACCCCACAAAAGCCCCATGAAGAGGACTGGAAGCCAGCAGGCGGGGAGATCGGGGAAAATCATTAGGAATGTGGACTCGCTGGGCAGCACGGCTGCTTCCAGCAGAGCCCACCACCAGCTGACCCCTGCCCCGTACACTCTGGTCTTGGCCATTAAGCCGGAAAAATTATGAAGTCGTTTTTTAAAAGGCTACCCTAACACAAACACCAGCACTGAGGGGCTGGGATTAGAGAAGGGGAGAGCTCGTGAGTGACACAGGAATTGATTAATTCTAATTACAGGAAGAGGTGAGCTACGCGGCGCACAATGAGCTGCTTGGCGAGATGGACTCCTCGGGACACGCGCTGTAGCGGTGCCAAATGGACTCCTCGGGACACGCTTCCAGGCACCAGGAATGTGGGCCATGCTCCAGGGACTCTTTCCCAGAAGGTGGGGGGACCAAAAGGATCCGGGAGCCCTGGTCAGCGCTGCGTGAAGCAGGACCCAGGGTGATGCCACAGCACGGGGAGCCAGCATCACTCCGGAGGGATCGCTCCGGCGTGTAGCAGCAGGTAGGATTACCTCTGCATCTCTTTCTTGACTTACAGGTAAATGGAAAAAGCAGGGGAGGTTGAAAGAACTGCACAGACAAAAGGAAAACTGAATTTGACAGCTCCTCAAATTAATTTCATTTCTTTCATCCGCCAGAGGATTTGGGAGTGATTTAATTGCAGCCTACAAGTCTGAGTACGAGGAAGATAGGTCAAAATGACATTCAGAATTCACTACTCATTGCTGCTTTGCACTCGCCACCACCATCCCAGATCCCTTTGCAGCCCTCTGATCACAGTCACGTCTTTATGGCCACCATGGTATCAGATCTAGGTTTGAGTAAAGCTGATAACCGTATCTTCACACTTTTCTGACAATGTGGCAGAGATTACACCCATAGGTTCTGAGGGCTGTAGGCATGAACGCAAGACAAGGCTGATTACACAAAGGGGTCTTTCCTCGTGCTGAATGAAGGCACCTCCTCCTTCCAGCTCATGCATGGACAACTGGCAAGAGGCACAGCTTCTCTGCTGAGCTTTACCTATGTAAGACCTGACTTGCTCACCACCTTGGTACATCTTCAGCACACAATGAGAGGCTCGAGAAGACTGACTAGGTTGGATCCCACCTCTAACTTTAGATGTTGGAAGGGAGAAAAGCCTCCAAGTCTCCAGGAACACCAGCAGCTCTCCCATGCCCAGGTACCCAGAGCATCATGCAGAGACAGAAGAACAGAAGAGTCTGACCCCATCGAGGCTGCCAGATGTCAGGCTCGTGGCCAATATGCTCGTGGTTAACAGGTCACCTACCAGCCCATCTGCTGGAGACAGCATCTCTGCTAAGCCCGTGTAGACATCTTTCCAGTGCGTGGTAGATCCTGTCCTCCGTGCACGTGGTGTGCTGCATTTTAATTCATCTCCTAAAGACAGAAAAGGAAGAAATTTATACATTGGGACTTAAAAGTGCAAGGAAGAGAGCACTGCAACACTTCTACTGCAGCACAGACAAGATGCTCCTGGAGAAATACCACCCCATCACTGCCTCCTGTCAACCCTTTCCAACCCCAAAGCCAATGATGCCACGGATTCTGCTAGCCATCATCTTCTCTATTCCCCCAACCCTTCCCAACCATGGCAAAGAAAAGGAGGTGCAGATATCCACGACCTGATCACAAGAGGCTGTGGGGCCGAAGCACCCTCCCCCTGACCCGCTGCAGGCATATCTGCCTTCTCACAACTTCCGTCTGCGGGACAGATCAAGTCTTGCTCACGTGTCTGTGGCAAAGAGGTAATCTTGGGTTAGCCTCCACCAAAGATAACGCTGCAGGAGATCACAGTTGCAGCACCTCACAATGGGGTCAATGGGAATCATGGAGTCATAGAATGGTTTGGGTTGGAAGGGACCTTAAAGATCACCTCTTTCCAACCCCCTGCCCTGGGCAGGGACAACTCCCACCACACCAGGTTGCTCCAAGCCCTGTCCAACCTGGCCTTGAACCTCTCTAGGGATGGGGCAGCCACAGCTTCTCTGGGCAACCTGGGCCAGGGTCTCACCACCCTCACAGGAAAGTTTCTTCCTGAGATCTCAACTAAATCTCCCCTCTTTCAGTTTAATTGCCGTTCCCCCTCTTCCTATGGCTCCCCTCCCCAGCTTTCCTGGAGCCCCTTTAGGGACCAGAAGGCTGATATATCACAGAAAAGCCCAGGCTGGAAGGATTTTCAAAAGATCATCCAGTCCAACCTAAGAAAAGCGAGGGCAGAGTCCAAGCCCCTACTCCTTGTGTTAGACACAGATCATCCTTGGTGGCTCTGACATCTACTGGCAATGGTCACACACCCACTTCCAAGTGCCATCCCTGTACCCACCAGGAAAGCCTCTGGCACCGTCACCTTGTTGCCACAACAGCCAACGTGAAGAAAAGGTCCACGTGCCCTTGTGGCAATGCAGGAAAATATGGAGGGGACCTCAGCCCCAACATCCGAGGACATTGTGAAACCGCAGATTGCGTGCCTGGCTGCAGCCTTTTCACAACACGGCTCCGTGCACCTCACCTCCCCTTCACGGCCCAGGGTGCAAACCTAAACCGCAGGCTCGGGGAGAGGAAGATTTTATCCCACCCAATTCATATGCGTGCGTATGGGACACCATGAAAATAAAAGCATCTTGCTCAGAAGGTTTATTCTCAGTTCTGCCCCAATTATGAGCATTCAAAGAGGCACCAGGCAGAGATTTCCTCCTCCCTTGCAGCGCTAGCCCTGCTGTCCAGAGGGACCCCAGGGCAGGCATCTCTCCTCTCCCAAGACACAGAGATGGGTCCATCCCACAGGCTCTTCATCTCTTGGTTAGAGGCAACACCAACACACAAAAATAATCAGGGAAGAAAAAAATAAAACCTGCCAATACTAAAAAACCCACCTGTCAAGGAGGCCTTTGCTTTCATCCCAGACAGCACATTCCTGTGCCTATGCCACACGCTCATGTCATTCCCAAGGTTACCTTAAAATGCTCAGTTCTCCACTTATTTATTCCACACTTGATGCTCAGTATTCAGTGGTGGCTGCACCCACCACAGCTCCCCATCTCCACCCTGGCGGGAGCAAAAGCCACTGCGATCTTGGCAGGGGCTCCACCTGGTTCCCCCCTTCTTGCTGCACTCAGAATGGCCACATCCACCCACACTTCGTTCCCAGAAATTCCCCCAAAAGGGCTCAGTGAGAGCTGCTGGGGCTCCCCGAGAGCCAATGGAGCACCGAGGCTGGCTCCAGCCCCACCACGTCCTTCCTACGCTGGAGAGAAGCCACCAATGGCTCCAAACAGGTGAAAGCAAACCCACAACGAGGAACCACTGACCTGCCAAATGCAAGCTCTCTCCTTTACCCCAAAGAGGCTCATGGGCTCCTGCCTCTTGTGTCCCGCTGCCACAGCCTGTTATTATGGTCTTCCCCAAAAGTTTTATCCATCCACAGCGGAGAAACGCTCTGCCACGGTGCCGAGGGCTGAATGAGCGGGGAATTTGCACATCAGCACCTTAGTCATGACTTGTGGCAAGAGGAAAGCGGTGACTAAGAGCACGGCGTGACTCATAAGCACCCTTTACAACACCCAGCTCACAAAAATACACCTCCCCGCACGTCAGCTTGTTTTAGAGCACAGCTCGGTCCTCGGAGGGGAACACGCTCCTCACCGCACGCTCGGCGCGAGCCCTGCACCCACCCAGCCATCCCTTCCCAATGCCTCTCCTGTCCCAGCACCCAACAGTGAGGGAATTTAAGGACAAAATATGACAAAGATATTACCATAGCTTTCAAACCACAAAACACAGCCTTTGGGGTGGTTTTGGTTGTTTTTTTTTCCCCTGGTGCGCTATGGACCACACATGAAGCTAAACCTTTTTTCCCAAGGCAGTGCTTATGGAAGCATCTTTCATGGGAGAAGACTCAAGTTTGTCCACTGCAACCAAGCAGAATCATTTCAACCTCCTCTACTGTTTATTCCCCAAACTCCCCTTTCCTTCCCACCCACACTGAGCAAAATGACAAGGCAGGGGACAGCTCTGGAGGACGTAATTGGACTTTCCAAGGAGCTTTGTTAAGCATCTTAAGAACACCAAGAAAAACAAGTGTTGAGGTCAAGGTTTTTAACCAATGGTTTATGAGGGTGCTGAGCAGCCGCACAAAAAATAAATAAATAAAAATCTGTCCCTTCATCATCTTCTTTCAGCTGGACTCCCAGGAGCAGAGCAGCCAAATCACAAGGTGCTTTGCAAACCCCCAAGATGTGAGGTATTGGGAGCTGGTGGAAGGGAAGGCACAGTCAGTGCCTGGTGAAACACCCACGGTCACGTTTCACAACACAACCAGGGCGAACGCCGCAAGTGGTCACGGCCCGGCACCCTTTGGGGACACCCTTGTCACCCAGGCTGGCTGCCACCCTGCGCATTTCCAAGCAGAGCAACATCTTGCAAAAGATGTGGGTTTCCCTGCCTTCTCCTCAGCTGTCAAGCACACTTTCGAGAGGGAGGAGAACCACCACCCAGGGGAAGAAAGAAGGGATTTCATGGACGAACTGAGAAAAAACAGCAGGGAGGATAACAGGAGACCTTCCAACACCGGATTGTCACAAATCTCCTGATAGTAGCTCTGCAGGCAATGAAACATGGCACCGACACATCTCTTCAGCCCCTACATGAAGCCTCTAGAGATATTGCTCCTAGGAGGCAGGAACAGAGAGGACACCACAAGAGTTATGAGGAACATCCTCAGGCAACGACTGAGTATCGCCCTTGGACAAGGCATGGACACCCATGGACCTCTCTTCAGGAAGCATATTGTGTACAGAAAAGTGTGGCCAGACCAACTGCCACTCCTGCTCCTGCTGTGCCTCAGCAAGAGCTACGCAAAGCAAGCAGAAAGGCTTTATCTCACCACACCTTACTCATGCACTGGACCCCAGCCCCACAAAATCAAGCTACAGGACTTCAAGCCCTGGATGTTCTCTAAGATGAGACTGGTTTCCCTTCTCCAATAACTTTGCACCTTAAAAGCAGCCTCCAAACACCATGCAAACCATACAGTCACCATTAAAGAGGCAGAGAAACCCACGTTTAGAAAAAGTCAAGAAATTTTTCTGCTGTTCCACCGCAACTTGTGATGCAACTGGGAGCAGAAGGCAAATCTCCAAGCTCTCCAGGCACATTCCTTACCTCCATGCCATCCTCATGCCACCTGCAGTATCAGCACAGTCAGAAAGGACTGGACTCCTTGCTATATCTCACCAAGATTGAGTTCCCATCACCTCCCACCACTCCAGCCCCGACACATAGCTGGCCAAGCAAGATAAACATCTACCATTGCACATCCCAAGAAACACCCTCCTCTCCATCCCTCCCACATGGGACGTCAGTAGGGTGCATCCGCAGACCGCGCCGACGGAGGTGACAAGAGGAAATGACAGAGACCGAGAGGGGAACTGGGAATGAGGGAACCACAACCTCAGCAATCCAGCTCACAAACAGCTCCAGAAGAAGGCAAGCAGAGAGCAAGGCTTGCTCTCAGTAACGTTCCATCATGCCAGTGATGTTACAGCACTTTGGCCACAGCAGTGACAACATTTAAGCCCTCTGGTTTTAAGAATCCTGTTTCCCGAGGAAAACCAATTTGCCTTGCGGTTTTTGTCCTGTTTTTGATAAATGAGCCAACAATTAGCAACGTCATGGGCACAGGGCAAGGTTGAAGCTACCCCTTCAGAAGGTCTGATTGCCCACACAGGCACATGGTCATTTTTCAACAATACCCAAAAAATAATGATTAAAGTGAGTGAGAAAAGGCGTAGAACACTAAGGCTCAGTTTGGAAAGTGTCTTCAAAGTATTTGTGAAAAGGTCCCAGTGCCTTGCACGGATGAAAGATCTTTGGAGAGTTTCCATCTGAGATTGCTTAGTTAGAAGTCTCCATTCATCCCTGTTTGTCACAGTTAAAAAGGTGGACAGATAAATTACAATTTTCCTGTTAACTAACATCAAATACGTAAACATTCACCCCTTTGTGGAAAACAGGAACTTGCTGATTTTTGCTTTTAGATTTTCACTTGTCCTGCTTTGAGGCACAAGGTTTGCAAAAATCCCAAAGTTTTCAAAACATATGAAAAAAAAAAAACCATCACCAACAAAAAAGGATTTATTTTCCTGTTGGGCTGTGAAGCCTGAGGCCACAGGGAGCCCGCAGGTGTCACAGCTCTGTGACAGGGGCTTTCCAGGGGATTTGACTCAGTTGGGACGCTGTGTTTCCCCCTCTTGTCTTCACCGCACTGGGACCCTTCCCTTTCATGGATGCCTGGAGCATCTCCCTTACGAGGAGAAGCTGAGGAACTCAGGTCATTTTAGTCTGGAGAAGAGAAGGCTGAGGGGGGATCTGATCGACACCTATAAATAATTAAAGGATGGGTGTCAGGAGGATGGGGCCGGTCTTTTTTCAGTGGAGCCCAGGGACAGGACAAGAGGAAATGGGCACAAAACTGAATATAAGAAGTTCCACCTAAACATGAGGAGGAACTTCTTTACTTTGAGGGTGGCAGAGCCCTGGAAGAGGCTGCCCAGGGAGGTGGTGGAGTCTCCTTCTCTGGAGACATTCAAAACCTGCCTGGACAAGTTCCTGTGCGACCTGCTCTGGGTGGACCTGCTCTGGCAGGGGGTTGGACTCAAGGATCTCCAGAGGTCCCTTCCAACCCCCATGTGATTCTGTGATTTTCTCCTGCTTGGAATCAGAGCAAAGGAGAACACCTCAACTCCTTCACACCCAGGATGACACTGTCCCAGGAGCAGAGGGTCCCTCTGCACAAAGCAGCCAAGTTGAGGAGATGGCTGAGGCCATCAGCAGTTCCTACATGGTCGGGACAGGGCACATGAGGAGACAAATTAGGGGTCACACAGGTTTTTCTGCAAGGAGAAGCCCTACTCTTGTATTAAGGTCCACATGAGTCCTATCTCCAACATCCAAAGGACTTCTCTGATCTCCTCCTGTAGCAGTGGAGCCCAAGACACCACCACTAGATGGGAACAGAACGAAAGAGCTCAAAGATCAGGTCTAAAGTTGGTGTTCCCAAATAAAGTAGTGAAGGGAATCGGACCACTCCTTCCCCAGACACTGGCCACCTCTGATCCCACCAGCAGGGCAAATCCCTGCCCACTCACCCCAGACAGCTCCGGGCTGATGCTCTGGGGAGGCACCACCCCAGCCACCATCCTGCCCTGCTCTAATCCTCTCCCCACAGAAGAGAAAACCCAGCCAGCCCATGTAATAAACTGAGATTTCTCTTTCCACGGTAGCCAATCCCAGCAGGATCACCTCAAGACACCCAGGGGCAGGAAAGGACCTGGCTGAAAGTCTTCTACCTTCCCTGCAGAAGCAAGGCGCCACAGAAAGCCCCCTGGTACCTTAAGAGTAGGATAACGCCCTTTCCTGCCCCGATTGTTCCGAGACTGCTGGCTGAGCATCCCAGGCAGGAAACGGGAGAGGAAAAACAAGCCCCTTCATCCAGGGGGATCACCTCATAAACACGCTGCGCAGCTTTGCTGGCCACGGGTGGAGGGACATGGACTACCCTGCAGAGATGCCAACTCATGGGTTGGTGCGGGGAGGTGGCATTTGGCAGTAGGGCTTAGGACACTGGGGAGAAAAGGCCCAGAAGTCTGATGAGGCTAAAGAAAAAAAGAGCTTGGGCTGATGCTGCAACAGAAGGAAAACCACTTAATTGGGAATTAAAGCAACTGGATTCTAACCAGAGCTTTTTTCAGGGCAAGATCCTCACACAAGCACCCCAGCAAGATCATCATCATCATCTCCCTCGAGACACACCTCAGCTTTCTGCCTCCTCCATTTATTTCATCCTTAAAACAGGCAGCAGGGGAGCTTTGGGAGATGCATCTGCCTTGCAGGGGAGGAGGCGGGCAGGCGGCTGTGCCGTGCAGTGGAGCAAGCGCACGTCTGGTACCTGCTCTTCCCATGAAAGCGTCTTTTTTTTTTTTTTGTAATCTTAGACTACAGAAGAAAACTTGGCTTCAACTATCCTTAGCTTGCAAGATTTCACTGCCTCCTCTGCACCCACTATGGGAGCCAAAGATAGAAACTCAGAGCTGAGAGAGGGAGCAGCTGGAGGAAGGAAGTCTTTGTAGAAATCGGGGCAACGAGGGGAGGAACCTGCAAGTTTTAAGATTCAAACTTCAGCCTTCGTGTGTTTACCACTCAAGTAAGTGCTCTGCAAAGAGCAGGGAGATGGAGGTGATAAGATGTTCGTTCAAACCACACAAAAGGCAGTGTATCAAAAGATCCAGGAGGCAACTGGTTTGACAAACATCCTTTCGGGGCGCTCAGAGAGGAGCGGGTACCATCCAAACACCCCGGCACCGTGCGGCTTCCTTATAGGGCTCTGGGTTCCTGTCCTGCTGAGCAAGGATGAAAGTCACTCTTACCCTGATAAGTAAGAGCACGCTGAGCCACGGCAGGGACCATGAATGACCTTCGCTCCTTGGATTGCAAAACCTCATCTCCAGGGAACCCCCACTCCCGGAACCAACAGAGGAACAGGCGGCAGAGGAGCAATGTGGAGAAACTTTTCCAAAAATGATCCGGCAAAATCCAGACCAAACCCTTCCTGAATTCTGGCCATGATAGAACTGGTCAAAACCAACCACTGATGAGGCCATGGAGGGCAAACACAAGAGAAATGCGGTGAGGTGCCAGCACCCACATCTCTGCAAATCCCCCTAAACACCTACTCACCCACCCACACCACGTTGGCTTGCTGAGATCTTCACCACTACCACTGCCAGGTAGTGGTATAGCTTTGAGAGGCAGGAATAGGATTGAAAAATTTGTCATTATGTCTGATTTCTTGAGAAGTCACTCGCAGCAGTGCTCGGGTACGCTGTGGGACAACCCCCTTTCCTCATCTATGAAGCGAGCAGCTTACTTATTTGGAACAGGACAGATTACAGACGTGAACCACAGCAAGGTCCTCACGATGCTATCTGCTGTACTTACACATAGCAAAACACAACCAACAGGCAAACAAAACCAGGAAAAAAAGATGTTATCCCCCTTGGTTATTTTCCTCCTTAGCTTGGGGTGCAGAGGGAGGAAATGAAGAGGACACCAGAAATGAAGCATCTTCTCCCAGGACAAGAAGGAGAATCTGAAACAAGAAGCTGTAATTTAATGCTGTCTGCACAAGCGCAGCTCAACCACCTTGTACCACCCCTTTGACAGTGCGCACAGGAGAGGTGTAGGGACACATGGCAATCTCATTCATGCCCTGCTCCAAGGTGGGACATGAAGACCTCACTGATGGGTTTCTGAGCAAGGCACATCCAGAGCAGGTTTTAGGGGGTAAAGAAATCACACCAGCTGTTGGGAAAGGACAGAAGGACAGGATCACCCAGCAAATGGCTGGAAAGGCAGGCTATGGGGCAAACAAATGCAACTGGGGCAAATTTTGTGAATATTTGCCGCCATGAGGGTACCAATGAACCGGAGCAAAAATACTCAAAGGAGCAGGGCAGACTCAGGGGTTTGGTGGTGAGGATCCACAATACGAGTCTGCAGGAAGGAACACATGTCAAGGAAGTGTCATCCAGGCAGGAAGGCACTGAGCGGTGTGCTTGTAATAGACACCAAGAAAAAACTTTGAGACCAAAGGAGTTTTCCAGAAGACCAAAACCACCAGAAGGTCAACTGGGCACCACAGGAATTTGTTTGGCCTCCTGGACACATGGATGGCTGGTGGTCCAATGGTCGCATTGATGTGCAGAACTACCACCAGGAATGAGCAGCTCTGCTCATCACTGGCAAACTCCACATTCAAGGTGTCCAGCCACAGGGATGCATCTCTTGTTGGGAAGGATGGGACGATCTGCTAGAAGATCCCACCAGCATCTGAAGCAACCTATTTCTTGAACTGCTGTGGAAGGAGGACTTTTCAAAGCAATTAGGCCCCTGCTCTGGGATAGCTGGAGCAGCACACCGAGAAAGTCTTAAGGTAATAGATGAGCAACAAGCCATTACGTGAACCAGCAACCTGAAAATTGCTGTGGAATTCCCACATAATGCAGGATTCTGAGCAAACTGCAGTATTTGGAAGTGAAATGGGAAAGAGAGGTTTAGGCAGTGATTTCAACCTAAAGTTGAAAGACTTCAACTTAAAGCTCGTGGCACATGAAGGAAACCTGCTTCTGGAATAACAGCATCCGTGCCTACATGCTCTGGGTCATTACTGCACTACAGGAATGGTGCAGGTCAACCCTACCATGTCAACAGCATGAAATTAAGATCTGATGATTTATTAGTGGTAGATGCTGCCTGGGGAAGAAGAGAGGTACCAGCCTGGCAGCTCCCTTGCGATCAAGGTCTTCAGCGCACAGCAGCACTACTGGGCTTGGGTCCTCCTGGAGCAGAAGGGCAATGTTGTTGTCTTGCTGAACTGCAAAACCTCATTTACACCAGAAAACGTGAGAACTGGAAAGCTTACTAAGACGTAGAGATGGCCCCTTTTTCTCACTGTGTCTGAGAACCAGGCTGAATGAGAGACTCCCACCACAGAGCAGGGAAAGCACCTAACGTGCAAACGTGGTTTCGGAGTCCTTTTAATATCAAGCAGCACCTACAGAGGGTAACACAAGAGGGGCAAAGCAGCACCCAGGTTTCATGTCCAGGTTTGGCTGCCAGCTCCCCTCGGGGAGTCCCGTGGGGGGCACAGCAGGTCTGGTGGGGCTGGGGAGGGGTCTCCTGGCAGCAGTGCATAGAGGGGGCCTCGGCCCAGCCCAAGAAATCGAAATGTGAGATGTGATTCATCTCGCCAAACTGCCGACAGCAAAATTCACACAACTCCTTGTGAACTACTCACCTGGGGCTGCTCAGCTCGTGCCAAGGGGTGTTTAAGGTGGTCATTTGTGTCCTGCCAGGACGTGCCTGTTCCTCTCCGCCCAACACAAGGTGACCAGTTCCAATGCAGCCACCCAGCTCACGGCCGGAGGAGCCCAGCCACGGGCTTACATCACAAGAGGCTTCTTTGCAGAGAGGAGGCCCAATTAATTCACAGAACACACTCACGAAAGGAAATGGCTCTGTGGGAAGGCACGGTGGTCGCCACCATCTCACCCACAGAGGGGCACTGAAAGCATCCCTAAGAAGCAGACCCAGCAGAAGGTTTGAAAGTGAAGTCTCATCTAACAAGTGCATGTCTATATGGTCACTTCTGCTGCTGCTCCGCCTGCCAGGAGCATGGACACAGCATACCAGCAAGGAAACATCTGTGGCCAGAGGGGAAAGGTCCCCCAGTTAGAGAGGAGCTTAAAACCACACTGCAACCAAAGGATGGAGCACTGTCCCAGACAGGGGCAAGAAAAAAAAATATCCAGGAGAGGCAGAAACAAGGGAAACTGCTCTGCCATCTTCCTGTCATAAGCAGAATCTGGTCAATAATTTTGTGCCTAGTACTTTATCTGTGACAGCAAACCCACCAAGAAAGCACCAAAGGTGTCATCCAACAGCTACAACCTGGAGACATAGAGCACCACATGCCCCAGGGCCATGCCACGGGGCAAAGCTGAGGGCAGGGGAGAGATTACAGATCCAGATGGGGACTCTCCTTAACACAGGACTGATTTTTTAATCACTGAGCGTGACTGTGTCCAGTTCCGGGCTCCCCAGTTCAAGAAGGACAGGGAACTACTGGAGAGTCCAGCGGAGACTAAAAAGATGATGAGGGACTGGAGCATCTCTCTGCTGAGGAAAGGCTGAGGGACCTGGGAGTGTTCAGCCTGGAGAAAAGCAGGCTGAGAGGGGACCTCATCAAGATCAATACTTAAAGTGCAGGTGGTAAGAGAACAGGGCCAGGCTCTTCTCAGTGGTGCCCAGTGACAGGACAAGGGGCAACAGGCACAAACTGGAACATGGGAAATTCCATCTGAACATGTGGAAAAACTTGTTTCCTGTGAGGGTGGCAGAGCCCTGGCAGAGGCTGCCCAGAGAGGTGGTGGAGTCTCTGTCTCTGGAGATGTTCAAAACCCGCCTGGACATGTTCCTGTGGGACCTGCTCTGGGTGACCCTGCTCTGGCAGGGGGTTGGACTGGATGATCTCCAGAGGTCCCTTCCCACCCCATTTCATTCTGTCATTCTCTGACTTTCCCAGCCCTGCCCCATAGCCCACACCAACGCTTTGCTCTCGGGGAAAAGTAAATTCTCCGGAGGCTCTGAGGTACGAGGAGAGAGCAAGACCTGGGGGAGGGTGAGAAAAGGGAGAGGGGAAGAGAACAACCACGAACCTACACACACACACACGTGACGTCGGAGCCAGCAGCACTCAGCATCACGTAGCCCCTGAGCGACACCACCAAAAAAAGCAATTCGGGGCTCCGTGCATAGAAAGCAGGACCACTGAGGTCACGGAAAGCTGGTTACCAGGTTATGGGGCTGCTCAGAATCGTTAGCATCATACAGAAACACCCAAGAAACACCTCTCTGCAGAGCCACAGCAGGAGGAGAGGCTTCCAGGGAATAAATATTTTGAACCTCCGGTGAAGTAGGGCAACTGGGTTTTGGGCTGTAGATGCCACAGCACCGGTGCTTTTCGGTGGTAATCACAAGTGGTTTATGGTCCCAGCTACTCCTGGTTCTGCTTTGCTCTGTTCTGCCAGCACTAAGTACCCCCAGCTCAGGGCAGCAGAAGAGAAAGCCAACAGGAAGCCGAGAAATGCCAAAGACACGTCAGCTCCACACAAACACCTCCATCCAAGCCCTTCACATTGATGGAAATGGGAATTATTTAACGGGATTTCCCGAGTTCCATTCCCCAAGATTACGTGCATTAGCAGCCAGGGCTTAAGGCTAACACTTACGTGATGAAGATGCTGTAAGCTCCAAAAAAATGAAACCAAGAAGTGCAAACAAACACCAGCTCTGAATTGCAACCGCTTTTTGCTCCAGAGACTCAGAGATGGAGGCTCCATAGAGAGAGAAAAAAAACCAATAAATATCAGAAGCAGGGTCCTGATACTGCACGCCTTTGCTGCCCTTTGCTCTCGGATCTGCTATCGTGGAGCTGATAAAGTCTCAGACGTGTTTCACAGCATCAGGAGTTTTCAGAAGAGTGCGCGTTTAACGGAAGCAGCAAATTAAATCACAGCAGGAGCAAAAAGAGGGATGCAAGAAACTCAGCAAAAAGAACAAAATCATAGGAAAAGCTGTTTCGTGGCGAGCAAATTCCTCAGCAAATTGGACTGGATTTTGGCAAAACGCGTCTGCTCGGAGGGTGTGCGAGGTGAGGAGTAGAGAAAGGGGGGGTCTCAAGGACTCAGAACGAAACCTTTTGACCCATCATTTTGAAACAGCGTTCGCACTCATCTGACTGTGATTCAAAAAGTAAAAATCAAGCCAGAAAAAAAAAAATGAAACTTCTCATTTCTGAGATAAAATGAGCCATTTTCCTCCACACACCAGTGTTTAGGTTCACGTTGCAATGAGCAAGCCCCAACCAAGCCAGCTCTCCCAGGGACCAGCATCACACCAGTTTGCAATGACCCCAGCTGGGAAAAGTGGTACCTGGGCATCATCAAGGATGCTTCTGTGCTGGTTCGCCCACCTCCAGCACCCCTGAGGCAACCATAACCCCGAGCACTGACCGCTCTCCTGCACCTCGAGAGCTCACTGGCCATTGCTGCTCAGTTCTTCACCCCCTTTGGAAGCGCTGGTGGCTTCCTTGGAGCTGCGGCCAGACATTCACCCCACTGCACAGGCAGGAGAAATGTCTTGCCCAGGTCACAGCGGTGAACTTGGGACATCCTGGCTGAGCACGCTCAGAGGAGGAGAGCCGGGTGCTCGGCTCCCCCCCCGGACAAATCTTTTTATGAATGGGAAAGCTTTTCAATCGTTTCCCTGCTGGGAAGAGCCGACCGGGAGAGCTGGGCTCCCCCGAGCCCTGCCGCTGACTTGCCAGATGGTTGCGAGCAGGAAGGAGCTCAGCTCAGCGCCAACGGAGTATTGTTTATCTGCTGGTTCCTGTTTTTAGTTTTGTCTCTGTTTCCTTTGTTCCAAAGCCGTGTTGCAACGGCGATACCTGGCCTGGATGACACAGGGATTGCTTTGAAGTAACAACCAGCCCAACGCTTCGTGCCATTGAATTTTCTTATCTAATAAAAGAGAGGCCCCAACCCCAAAGCAACCCATGATCACATCAACCCCAACACCCTATGTTTTTAAAGCTGAGTTGGAGCAGGGATTAACAGCACCCAGGAACCCCCGGTATGAAGGCACACTCCGAGCACGTCCGATCTTCCCAAACCTGGTGCTGTCAGCAGGGGTGCGTTTCCTGGGACGAAGCAGGGCTGCCACTAGCTCTCCATACTGGAAGACCAGTTCAAGTGATTTGCCACCAGCATCTATTTGGGGGTAGGGAGCTGATCAGCAAACTGTCATCCAAGTGCATCCTCATCGCAAAAAGGCAACCACAGAGGCATCACTGGAGCTGACGCAGGTTCTGCTGATGATGGGCATCCAGATCCTTCTGAGATGCCACCTGCCGGGGCTTCCTCTGAGTCTCAAGCATGAGGCGAGTGTGAATGGGCTTCAGCAAGGGGATGCTGCTAGGGAAGACCTCTTGGTCATGCCCCTCCTGGGCTCACCACCAGGGTCCTTCTCCTCTCACCAAGACAAAGGGACCAACAGTGGTCCAAGAGGTGGCCCATGGGCAGCTCAGGGATTTGATGTCCTTGGTTTTGGGTCCTAGCAGGGCAGAGAAAGCCCTTTAGCCTCCAGAGACAGCAGTACTCCTGAAGGACGTGGGGACATTGATGCAACAGGCTCCCCTTGCATCCCCATCGCAGTGCTGTCACCCTGGAGCAGGGCAGCCACATCCCCCTTCCCAGAGGAAGGCTGGGGGGTTCTGGGCAGGCTCTTTGGGGCTGCTGCCCATCACATCCTGTGGCAGCTCTTGGCTACTGAAAGAACAAGCCCTCGCAGCCCCAAGCCACAAGCACAGATGGGAGCAAGCTCCACTCCAGCTGCAGCCCACAAACACACGTCCTGCTGTTGGCCGAGGAGGGGCCAGGCTGCGACAAGCTGTATTTTTAGCAAACCAGGACCGAGCCCCAAAAAAACATGATGGCCCAGTTGTAGTCCTCTCCACGCAGTCCCTGCCTGGATCTAAAGACTCTGACCTTGGTTTCAAGCCGGCGGGTCCCCCACTGCCATCCTGTACCCTCCCGCTATGGGTGTCAGCCTCAAACATCTCCGTTCCCATCATTTTTCTTCCATTCACAACTCCGTATCCAGTGGTCCCCATAGTCCTGTTCGCCACAGCCACCTCTTGGAGCAACCTCAGACCAGGGTGATGGGTTACAGCCCTGCCAGGAGCATGGGTTTGGGCAGAGTCCCTCCGATGGGACATTGGACACATCCTGCTTTATAGAGAGCGGCAGAAAGAGAAACCAGCCCCAGTGCTTGCAGAGCTTTTAGAGTTTAAAAAGTTTACAGTTTCCAGGCCGTGCTCAAGAAACCATGTGTCACAGCCCTAAGGCTGAAACACTTGATTCCCAAAGCCCAGATTAGCACCAGCTCCCCCCAGGAGCCACGATCTTTGGGAATTATTCACCCCCCCATTCCCTCAGGCACCAGACTTGGACATTATTTAATGCCCTTATCCTCAAATCACTCCCCCAAGGAAGAAAACCGCACTGCTATCCAGGCGGCGATGGGGAACCGAGGCTGATGGGGAAATGCAAAGTGACTTTGCCCAGGTCACCCTGGTAGGACAAGGGCCATACCAGCAACCCGACAGCACCTTAAACTTGGAGCATTTCACCCTCAGAGCTGCTACAAAATCCCATCACCATATTTCTTCTTGGCTTTTCTTGGCTTTTCCACCCTTTCTATTTCATCTGCAACACCCACAGCTCAGGTCACACCTGAATTTAGCTGGTCACTCCAGGACTGTTTCTTGTTTCTGAGAAGTCCTTAAATGGCCTTTTTTTGAAAATTATTTCTTAAGAAAGAGCCTGGGTTCAGCAAAGCGAGGGCACCCTGCTCTGCCAGCACACGGCTTTGGGAGGCTTGGAGCAGATCTGTGGGCTTCCCACCCCAGCGCTCCCAGGCTGACAGCAACCTATTCCCCTTCTCTCTTACCTTCAGGGAGACCTCAAGTTGTTTCTTTGTTTTTAACTTCAAAAATGTTATCTCAAAATAACCGTGAGGTTGCTTTGGCAGCCTTGGAGCTCGTGTCTCACATCTGCCAGCTCCCGGCTCGCCCCCGGGAGGGATCAAAAGACCCAGAGAACTGATGGGGTCACCTCCCTGGGAAGCCCACCTCCCTTTGGGAATATGCTCCACTCTCCAAATTAACTGGGGAGGCGTAAAGACCTGTCTAATTAGCTAGCCTGACCCCTCTGCCTTTGGCAGAAAGGCCAATTAGCAGGCAATTTGCCTCTAGCAGCGGTGGGTCCTGGGTAGATAAACAATTGCTACTTCTCTGGGAGGGCAACTCTCAAGTGGGTTAAGTGCGAATTGCTTTTGGTCACAGCTTTCTGACATTTTGCAGCTATTTCTGCTCTCCTCCCCCGGCTCTTTGCCTTCTAAACTCCTTCCAGCAACTGCGGCAGCTCTCCCTCTCTAAACGCTGCCATCGCTTTTACACCCGCAAGCGGTGCTAGCCCCAAATTTTAGGGTTTCGCCCTTTGTATCAGCCAAGGCGCAACCCAGCCCAATTTGAAATTAGCAATTAGCAGGCAGGGTAACGAGATTAGACAGTACATGCAGCATCCGTGGTTGTTTTTGCCCTCTGATTTCCTAGAGCTGATGGTGCAAAGCGGTTCCCGGAGCTGAGGGATGGCACATGGAAACCAGCCCTTTCCTGGGGACAGCGATGCCCATTTGGGTCTGTCTGTTGAAGCTGGCACCAACCCTGGCTTTTTAAAAATTCCAAACATCATCCTCCCTTCAGAGCACTTGAATAGTTGTCTCCCATCGGATATGACACAATAAAAGTTACATGGATAGTCACTTCAGGAAGCACTGACCTCTCCATGGTCTTCCCAGCACTTCCCCCCAAAGCGAGATTTAGACTGAATATTAGGAAGAAATTTTTCACTACAAGGGTGGGGAGAGCCTGGCCCAGGTTGCCCAGAGCAGCTGTGGCTGCCCCATCCCTGGAGGGGTTCAAGGCCAGGTTGGAGGGGGCTTGGAGCAACCTGGTCTGGTGGGAGGTGTCCCTGCCCAGGGCAGGGGGTGGCACTGGATGGGCTTTAAGGTCCCTTCCAACCCAAACCATTCTATGATTCTACGAAGCCAGCAAGGCACATCTATCAGTCTTTTCCATCACCCCATCCAATCATGGGCAAGTCATTAATTTTAATTTTATATGTTCATACCAACAAACGAAGCGCCCAATACACAAGGAGCTTAAAAACTGCTGAGTTTAGCACTGCTGCTCTTTCTCTGGAGGAACCCTCTTCCCCTTGTCCCCAACTGAATGATCCCCACTTCGGTCTCTCCATGTCCGAGTGGCCCATTTGTAAACAGGATGAGAGCAACAGCAGCACATCAACGTCAGGAGCCTCCTCAGGGTGCCCCAACGACCTGGCACTGGGTTCCTAGGTCCCAGGAGATGACAAGACCCCCGACACTTGCCTCCCTCCCAGAGAGCTCAGACCTCAAGCCAAGAAAAAGACTGTGTCGTCTAGTGGTTACAAAGGGAACCGAAAATCCCCAATAGAAACCAAGAGCTCCGGTGCCATGGCATGGTGAGTGACCTCTCCGTGCCTCAGTTTCCTCCTCCAAAAGCAGGGACAGGGGGGCTCTGTTAGTCGCTGGCTGCACAGCCGTGGCATATAAAGGTGAAAGCATAATTTTCTTCCACCCATATATTTCTATTTCAGAGATTCACAGAATGGTTTGGGTTGGAAGGGACCTTAAAGACCATCCAGTCCCACCCCCTGCCCTGGGCAGGGACACCTCCCACCGGACCAGGTTGCTCCAAGCCCCCTCCAACCTGGCCTTGAACCCCTCCAGGGATGGGGCAGCCACAGCTTCTCTGGGCACCCTGGGCCAGGCTCTCACCACCCTCACAGCAAAGAATTTCTTCCTGAGATCTCATCAAAATCTCTCCTCTTTCAGTTTGAAGCCATTACCTCTCGTTCTATCACTACATGCCCTTGTAAAAAGTCCCTCCCTAGCTTTCCTGGAGGCCCCACAGAATCATAGAATGGTTTAGGTTGGAAGAGACCTTAGAGATTATCTAATGATCACTGATTGCCTTCAGAACCCTATTTATAACCCTGGCAGGTAAGGCTGGTAGAGCAGGACATGTCAAAAAGCATATTTATAATACATAAAAACATTCTAATATTTCACAGAGGTTATTTCTAACCCACAAGAACCACTTGCCTTAACCAAGATATCCTGCCGCGGGCACCTCAAGAGCAGAGTACCCAGATACACCCATCCTCAAACTTTTTGAGCAGTAAAACAATGACAAGCAACCAGAACTGCTCAGGCAGCAGCAAATTGCAGAAATAAAGCCAGGCAAGAGAAAACCACGTGTTCTCCATGGCAGTGCACACAGGGCAGACGTGGATTTGACCGCTAGTACCAGAACTGCCTCAGAGCTCTATTTTTTTTTTAAAAAAAACCCAAACACATTCCTAAGAAACAAAATACAGAACTGCCTTGTCCAGACTATTGCAGCAGCAGCAACCACTCAGCTCAGTAAATCTAATTAATGAGCCAGGAAAAAGTGTCATTCGTTTGCTAACTACTTCGCCCAGGGTTGCCAAATAGACAGATAAAGGATTTAGCTGGGGCCTATTCCAGCCAAAGGAGCTGGGAACCTGGCAGCGATGGCAGAAGATTAGAGGGGGCTGAAAAGGGAAAAAAAAAATAAAAATAAAAGAGAGGGGGGAAGAAACAAAAAATAAATCAAAATAGATTAGCACTTTCAAAATGCAAGCATGTAAATCAGCTTACTTTTTACATAAAGCCACCCTTGTGAGCGTCTGGCCACGGGGCTGGTCACGGCCCCGCACGGCAGCGCGAGGAGTCTCGGCTGAGCTGCGTTTTATTTGGGCTCAGGAATCTCACGCCACCAACTCCCTCACAAAAACAGCAGTTTTGTTTTTACCGGCTTTATAAATTCTCACAGGAAGCCAATTAGGGGGAACCTGGGAACAGAGGAAGATTCATAATTGCAATTAAGGCTTCAAAGTACTTATCCCAAGCACAGCCGTTAAAATTAGAGCTTGGGAAGAAAAAAAAAAAACCTAACCTTTGAAATATTGAGCTTTTAGATACCTCCCAGGCTGAAAGAGCTTCTCACTCCCATAACAACCCATCACCTGGCAGACCAGGAGCTCAGCCCCCAAGCAGGGTCCAGGCTGCCACCTCCCCTGAAGACACCTTGGCCGGGGGTGCCCCAAGGCTGGCAGGAGCTGGACACACAGCGTGGTGTGCTTTTACCTCCTGCCTTTGGTGTGGGGAAAAAAGTTCCGTCCTGTATATATCAAACTCCCCCGCTGAAAATTTCGGTGTCAAACAAAACCTTTGCTTCATCTATTTGATGTTCTCAGCTCCTAGGACCACTCCTAAACCATTGCAGCATCCCCAGCAAGGACAGAACGGCTTTGTAGCCCAGGCTGCCTGCTGGGATAGAAGAGAGTTGGATTTAAATCTGCTGTCAAAGTGACCCAACGTTTGTCACTTAGTGCTCCAGACCATGACCCTCATACCATCACAACAAAGATGTCCTCTTAGAAGTTCAGCATTAACCTGGATACTGAAAAATAAAAAGCATCTAAATAGTCCAAATAACTGTTTGCATCACGGCAGGGCTGCTCTGCCTGTCTGCAGTCAGATGTGCCCCACAGCAGCTCGACAGCCCCACACAAACACCGCTGCGGCTCCACCGAGAGCTGGGGAATCCACCCTGCAGACACACCTACAGCAACACTCGCACGGGCTTCACTGCCACCACGGGATGGAGGAGACTCTTCTGGTTTCGCTTAGACTTTCAAAGGCTAAAGATCCAGTTCCAGGTGAAGTCTCTCCAGGAAGATGCTCTCCACACTGGAGTTTACCCTCATCCTCTCAGACAGAAAGCTGCAGCCACTTGGCTTGGCTTGAGATTCACAACCCAACCAGGCAAATGACAGGAGCCGAGCCACAGCTTCACGTATCAGCAACCCCAAGACAGGCAAAACCTGGAAATACTCCATGATTCAATACGCCCAAATCCAAAAAGTTTTAGCCCATACCATTGGCTTGGCCATTTCAGCCTGGGGCAGAGCAGAACAGCCCTACTTGTAGAAGTTCAGTCCTCCAGCAGCAGCTGATCTAGATCATTTTATGCATGATCTAGATCATTATTTTGCATGTTGGAAGACATCAACAACACACACAGGACTGGCTGGACACTTCTAACCAAGGCTACAACCTTCTTACATCCACGGTGTGTGTATGGGTATTCCATAAAGTTCTATCTATCCATCTATATATATTCCATGATCTTCTATCTAGTCCTTCTCTTGCAGAAAAGCTCAAGTAGGGGAAGCACAATTTACAGGAATAACACACCTGCACTAGGGCCTCTCACAGCCCAGCACTGTCAGTTATGAATCGCCCTCCTTCACATCCCTCATCTGCAGAAGTGATGGTGGCAGCCGTGCCGTGGCCCCAAACGCATGGACTCTCTGCTCCAACATGGTCTTGGCAGGAAAAAGGGTTGAGAAGAGCCAAAAGGAGAAAAATAACTCACCCAAGGTGTCAGGTCAAACCCCTAGTAGATCTGGGAGGAGACCGCAAGGGTTCTGCACCAGCTGTAGCACCGGACTCACAACAGCTCCACTCTGCCAACACTCACAGACACTTCCCTCCTGACGGCACCTCCTCTCTAGACAACACTCCCAACAGCAGCTCTTCTTCCAGCCCCTCCCAACCTCACCCTCTCTCTCTATAGATTGAGAACATCATGCCCCAGCCGGCAGCAGAGCTGAGGTAGAAGATGCAACGGCTTCTTTCCTCAGTGGGGATGCATGCTCCTCTTTCCACCAGGTGCACCAAAGCCCCTGGAGCTGCAGCAACGCTTGTGCCCAACATGGTCTGGAGGAGGAAAGATCTGCTGCAGCTGTAGGTGGGACCCAGGAGCCCACAGGCAAAGTGACTTACCCTCAGTCACCATCATAAATAGCATGCCCTTAACCGACATGTCCACACCTACTTTCCCCTCATGGCCTTGCACACCCTGCCAGACACCTCATGCCACAGCTGAGTCCTTCTCAAGGATTTTGCGGGTGAGGCTTGGGATCTACTGCAGGATGTGCCACGTGACTTTGGGAAGTCATTTGTGTATCTGGAAATGTATTTGCTCTAGGTATTTTTGCATAAGCTACTTTCCCTGTGGTGTTTTTGCCCGACTGCTGAGCACGTCGGACTCAGTAATCAAATGAGGTCAAAGAAAATTCCAGCCAAAACCCCGGTGGCCTCGGTCCCTCCCCGGCAGCAGCCGCTGAAAACAACCAATGGAATCTGAATGAGCACAGCCCAGGCTTGGACGATGGATCTCCTGTTGTGGTAGCACAAGACAAACCATTACAGAAAGTGGGAATAATCCTGTGGGATGAAGCAACCTGCCACGATCAGGGCCGACGTCTACGACAACACACAGGCAAGAAAGGACACAGACTGCTAGTTCCCAAGGGCAGAAGAGCTGGAGAAGACAATTCTTTGGAGTGAAGACTGCAGAGCCTACAGCCCACCCATCCTCTGCCTCTCGTTACACACTGAGTAGACTTCCCGTCTGAAGAGGAAGCCACAAGCCATGTGGCTGAATCCATCCACACAAAAACAGACCCCTCCCCACCAGCCAAAGCTGAGGGCTCCACCACGGGCTTGCCCACCGAGATGGTTTCCAAGAGCAACCTCCACTTCTGCATTTTTGACAGAGATCTTCTTACTTCACCTTCCCGCGTGCTGGTGCCAAAAGGAGAAGTGCTCTGGAGCTGGGGGGGGAAGTTGTGCCACCATTTCCTATTCTGGATGATGATTTCACTCTCCTGCCACATCCGAGAGCCACACGTGGCACCCACCACGCTGCCCAAATGAGCTGTGAGGCTGTTAACATGCAAAGGGCTCTGGTTTGGGCCAAGCAGTTCCAGGAAACTCAACAGTCGTCTTCAAGAAAATACAAAAATAAAGACCACACAGAAATGATCCGGTCAGAAATAACCGTGCTGTCCCTTGGTGCTCATGAGGCTGCAAGACACCAAAGAAGGACTTGCGGCTCAACGACGGAGAGGCCGGAGAAGCCGCAGTCCAGGTCCAAGCAATAACTTTCTGAGCTCCCCTAAACAACTACATGCTCAGTGAGGTTGGGCTCAGGCAACCCTGGGGCCATCTCTTCTTGTTTAAGGGGGTCAGTTCCCTTAGCCCCTTCCCATGGCCAAGCAGCACCGTCTAGCGATGGGGGAAGAGTAGATCCAGAGCAGCCGAGAGACTCTCCACACATTCATGGAGCTGGATTCTTCCCACCTTGATGCTAAAGAAACAGCTACATACTGAGCGACCACTGACAAACATCTGAAGGGAAGACTCTTTCCACTGTTTATCACCAAAGTTTCCCCCCATTTGCCCAGCGTGGGCATGGGGGCCAGGACTTACATTCCCCCCAAGCAGCTTGGGTCTGTCTTTCACTCTGGATGGCAGATTCAAGCATCACTCCATAGGTAGAAGGCTTTCCTCACAGCCATAATAGCTTGGGTTTCTGCTGACACCAACAGAAACATCATCCCCATTTACAGAGCAAAACCTCCCACCTCTCTTCCCCAGGGGAGTTTGATAAGCCCCATTACCAGAAGCTTTCTACAGCACAGCTGAAGAGCGAATCAGGTCTTAACATATTCCCTGCTTAAAACTTACTGCCATAGCCTTATCACCAGAGGCACCTCTAGATATTTTTAGAGGTAATATCTGCTAGCACAGGAGTTACAGCGCATTAATTAGCAGAGAGACAGTCACAAGGTCAAAACACAACATCCATAATTTACACCTCGTTGGGAGTTACTGAGAAAACAGAACGTAGAAGAGCCATTGCAAGGATCTGCCATCTTTAAGGGATCTGAGCACGGAGGCTCCTGTGTCCCCACAACAAACAAGGAAAATTTACTTTCTCAGGTGTTCCAAATCCTCATGGTGAGCAAAACTCAGTGGGGGCTCTATGGGCACATTGAGTCCATCCCTAGATGGTAACTCACGGGTTTGCAAGGCCATTGTCCAGCAGTCTGATGGCTTGGGTTAAAAAAAAAAAAAAGGGGTGGTCAACATTTACTCTTCTGGAATAAACGACTAGAAAATTTGTCTGCATTTTGGTATCAGGTGGCCATTCATGTTCCTCAACAGACACAGGCAGCCTCAGCCTTTCAGGTGATGGGGAACCTTAAAGCTGAGAGTTGGAGCAAACTTTTTTAATGGCTAGTTAAGACCAGAGAAAGTTATAAGTTGACTGATCATACAGATGGGCAGATTCACTTTCCTGAGCCATCTAGAGCCTTCCTCAAGAAGTTCATGGCCTGACCCCACCCTAACAAACCTCTCTTCTCCCAGAGCTTCCTCCACTGGGTAAAAGTTATTGGCAAGGAAGCGTCGCAGTAAGTCAGGCTGCAACAGGACTTCCCGCACTTCCCACTGCGTGCCCGGACAGCATCAATAGCAATAACCAGCATCAATAGCAATAACCAGCTGCAACCTCAGGGGAATGGACCAAGAGGAGATGTCACTCCGGTTCCACCACTGCCGAGCAGGACAACCCTGCTAGATGAGTGGATTAAGCATGATAACTCAGTTTCCCCCCTAGAAAAATCCCCAAAGCGCAGATGCTCAGAGGAGAGAGAACCACTGTGGGATGCAAGACTGACGGCAAGTCAGTACTCACCACCATCTCCAGAAGAAAACCGTGCCGTCACTTGCCTACAAAATGCTTGATGATGACAATGATTCAGATGGAATTAAGCCATCCAGAGCTAGGCGACGGCTAGGTCAGGTGCCCTGCGCTTAGGTCCAGAAAGGACTTTTTCATATGCACAAGGACTGTTTGGTTAGAACCACTTCTGCCAGAGTGGTTCACACCATCTTCTCTGAACGCCCTGGCCCACCAGCAGCCCTGCTGGCATCCCCACAAAGGCTCTTCCCAGCTCACCAAGGTGCACAGAGAAATGAGGAAAGCCTCTCACACCCTCAATACCTTTGTGAAACCACTGCACGCCCAACAATATCTCAAGTCAAAGAAAACCAGCCAAAAGTCTTAGTATCTTGTTTCTCACAACAACATAGTTAAGGCTGGCAACGTCAGGATTATCATACAGAGCCAAAAAAAAAAAAAAAAAAAGACAGAGTCTGGGGCATGAAGCAACTCATGTGATGGGTTGAGGATGATGCTCAGTTGAGCAAAAAAATCATCCGGTGACTTTGGAGAACCCACACCAGCTATTCACTCTGCTGAAAAGCTCTGTGGTGACACTGGGTCTACCCCAGGGGTAGGGTTCGTTGCCTCCAACTTTACCTATGCAAAAAAAGAGGTGAATTTCTAAGCAAATCAATATCAACAGACAGAGGGAGCACCTGGTATGGAGGTCAGGTCATCCCATCCAGCCTGAGCCCTTCTTCAGGGGGAGCTGGCAGACTAAATTAAGAGGCCTACATTTTCAGGCAGGCATCCTTAAAAGTAAGACAACTCCCATCCTTATTCTCCTAAGCTGCTTCCCACTTGCAAAGCAGGAATAATCACACTTCCTTCCTTACCCAGCAGTTGCACAACCAAAGGTTTCAAAGCCTGTAAGAAGCTCAGCAAGTGCAATAATGGGAACATGGAAATTGCAGCAGACTGACTTAGTTTAGCTTTCACTTCTTCCCCCCTCTCCCAAATTTGATTCATAACAAACAAAAGCAGAAGCCGACATTTTTGCAAGTGGCTTTGGCTGATCAAGATCCCCAGGACTCCTCGCTGGACTTCCAGGTGTGAGCTCTGAGGAAGAGCGCCAGAGGCTGGAACGAGCAGCTCTCAATAAACCACTGGTCCAAGAAAGCTTTACAAGCATGACACTTTATGGTCTCTGCTGTGAAAGCAGAGTTATTTCCACCTTTGAAGATGGAGTGTGTGCTTTAAATCTGCCTAAGGTCAATTTTATGGGGCTACTTCACAGATGAACTACATTAAAGTACTGATAATCCAGAAAACAGACAAATAAGAGAAAATAAATGCATCATTACTTAGTTATTTGGAGCACGTGAGGGCTAGCAATAGATAGTCACAGACACCAACAGTCCAGCACATGTGGGGCAAGGAGCAGAGATCTCACTTCCACACCAAAGCTGCATTAGCTCTTCAGCCAGTAGCCAAATTCCCATCAGCTATGGCAGGACCAGCTGTGGATCCTCCCACCAGCGGTTATTGGAGAAATCGAGCGAACTGTGCCCCTAATCAAGCACCTCCCATCGCTCCCAGAGGGAAGATGCAATCTCTTGCCCAACCTGCCAAGGCTGACCTGCATATGTGAGATTTGAGGTGATGGCAGAGGAACGAGGAAGGCTCCAGCCCTCAACTGCCCATGGGAGGACCATCGCTGAACAGTGCTCTTTGGGGCTCTCACTCCTCTCATGAGTCATTTTTTCTCCCCCCGTCATTTTCTAATAAGAAAAAGTTAGACAAGCAGGTGGGGCTGCCCCTAGAATGTACAAAACACAACCACAACAAAATTTTAGTGATTTCAGAGTGAAACCACCATCACGTTATCATCCTGGTCATGAACTTCTCATCACAGTATTACTGACTGGACTCCAGCTCCAGGGAGCTGCTCCAGGAGTTTATTTCCAAAGTCTCCTCCTACGCCTGAGGAGAAGCGTACATTTCCCAAAGTCAAGCGTACTGGAAAACACAGCGCAAGAGCTGGAAGGAGACACACAACACTCGGGGTTGAGACTCAACTTCTGGTCACACCGGGACAAGTCCAGAGTTATGCACTGGTTCTAGTTTCAGCAAGGAAGTCACAGCAGGTAGCCAGAACCTGAACATGGACCTGCAGGGAGGTGGCAGGGCCGAGGGCAGCACCAGCAATTCCCAAGCAATTTTTAGCTATTGGAGAGGAGCAAGGTGATCACAGAAGCAAGGTGATGTGCGTGAACCACCAACCCCATCATTTGTAGGGGACACCATTGGATCAGCTTCATGGAGACCACTCATGAGACTGTTAACGCTCATGCAAAACCCCTCTGATCCTTCCAGGGCCTGTCCCTGTGCAGCAATAGCTGCAGCTGGATGAAGTAACAGAAAAGAAGTCTCAGCAATGTGTAATAAGAGCAATATGGAAATTGCAATTTGGCCAAGTTCAACAAGCATTGGATTAAAGACAAGCACACGCTGGTTTGCCAGAATCACTGCCACCTTCCCCATCAGCAGTGCTGGCAGCAAGTGAAGGCGTGGGATGAAAACAAAGGAGACCCCTTTTCCAGTCCTGGGGTCTCACAGGAACTGGTGGGAGAGAATAAGAACAGCAGCAGCTCATCAGTTGTGGGTGCCAGGTTTAGCTTTTCGGGTACCAAATTTGCAATGGGGTCACAGCACCCACCCTGCTTCACCCTGGACACCGAGAGGACCAGCAGTAGGTTTTAGGAAGCCAAGGGACCTCCCTGAGAGAGATATTCGACAGCAATTAGGTGGGGATTACCATATTTCGCATCGGCTTTGCATCTCGACTGACCTGAGCTCAAACCAGTCATTTGAAGGTTTGTTGCTTCCACATTCAGGCCTGGATTTTAGAGTAAGTCTGCATTTCCTTGAGAAAGAGAAGCAGCATCCAGACTCGCACGAGCTGAAGGCACTGGCAAACTATTCTGGGACTTGCTGAAAGCGAGTGATTCCCTTGGTGCAAGGGCAGGAACGGGAACGGGGCAGCTCCGTGGAGACCAGGACCAGCGTCAGACCCCGGCAGCAACGCTCGGGGGAAACTGAAACCACAGCAGCCCGATAGTGTCCAGCCCAGAATTGTCTGCAAACCTCCCCACCACCCATTCTGCAAACTGAGACTTCCTCTTGACTTATTTTTAAAATGTTCTTTTTTGCAATTACCATTTTTCAGGACAGGATCTAGCGTATTCTTGACAAACAGATAACGGGGGAATTCCACTCGCTACCCCTTTAGAGCCATGATGTATTTTGATGCTGAGAAATACAGATCTCTAAATTAGTCCCACCGAGCCATCACCGAGAAGAGCAGTTGTGATGGTACCTTCTCTCTTTCTCCAAAAAGCCGTTTCTCCGTATGCAACCCCAGTGACTCACGGCAGGTCCTTTCCATCAGAGATGCTCTTACCATCAGCAAGACGCTGCCTTCATCTCCATCTCCAGCTAAAAGCCACAGGCTGCACCCTTCATCTCCATATTCTGTTCTTTTTAGCTCCTGTAACGCAATGCTCTTGAGCCGTTCGAGTGTCAAGCTTTGGGAAGTGAAAGGCACAGGAAGGAATGTGTCTCCCTGATGCTGTTAGAATAAACTCTATTGCTTTTTGCAATGGTTTCTGAAGGAAACTGCCAAAGTCCCGTTCCTAGAGACGCTGAAGGACAAGCTTCAAATTGAAGGACAGGGAGAAAATACGCCCTGCTCTGTCTCAAACTGAAGGGCGTATGCCCTGCTCTGCTGGGGGTGGGAAATGGGATAAAACGGGATAAACGGGCTATGGGATATACTCAGTGACAGAAAGGCTGCTATAAAGCGGAGGAGACTTATCTGCGCCCATGTCCCTGAATGCAGAACACGCAGCAACAGACTCAAACCGAATGACAGGGGGAGCGTGGTCCCTGTCCCAAGACCAGGCAGGAGTCCTCAGCCGCCCTTCCAGTCCTGGTGGCCCTTCCACCCTGCGTCCCTCAGACCCCATTGCCTTTTCAATCCTCCCGCCTGGAGGTGGATGAGCGGCCCCAGAGGTCTGTGGGAATTTCTTGGATTTCACCATTGTAAAGTATATCTTGACGCTGAACAGTAATTTCCTAAAAAAAAAAAGTACCAAATGAAGGGAAAAAAAGAAATAATGCAGCCCTACTCTGTGCTTGCTTTTGTCTCCCCTCCATCAACACTTCGCTCACCTTCTGACACACCAGACCAAGGCTGGCAGGTTTCAGCAGCCCACGCTTCGCTTTCTGGCCAGGAGCACAGAGCCAGGCCCATCTCCTCTCCTTTGGCTCTTGTCGGCAACAACAACAGCTCTGCCACCAACACCACGTGGCCAGTGACATCCCTGCCACCCAAACAGCCCTCTCCACCAGCCTGTGATGGGTGCAGAGAAGACGACCCAGGACATCAGCAACCCCATCCCCATCCACCACCACTTGACGGGCTGCATGGGTTTGGCAAAACTCAGCCAGGGTAAGAAAAGCCTCTATTTTTCTCCTCAAAAAAAAAAAAAAAAAAAAAACCCAGCAGAAATGACACATATTTGATCTGAGTAAGAAAAGACCAATTATATATACTCACTTTTCAGAGAGGAAACGTACTTGTTCCTGGCACCAATTATGAAAACCCCTCGCCACATGATGCAAGAGTTTATTTCAGCTTGTATCAGTCTTTATCACAACAGTGAAGGTTAAAGTTTCACCCAATATCACCGTCAACTACAAGCTCAGTGTCACGTTAAGCCCCAAGAAGGTTTAGGCTGGAGACAGCGATGGTGTCGGGCACAGCCCGGCTGGGTGCTGTCAGCAGTTTGTAATGGAAACTCCAGGGCTGCTCTTCGGGGAAGGTGGAAGTTCAGCAGAGAAGCGGCTGTGTGTCACAAGAGAGGACCAGGGGAAAAAATAAAAAACCTCAGCAAATGCATAATTGAGAGAAAAAAGAAAAGAAAAGAAAAAAAAAAGGTGTTTCCCAAAATAAAGGCATCAGCCCAAGCTGCCCCTGCCAAGAAAGAAGGGAAGGACGCGACAGAGTGTCAAACGGTTCCTCCCAACACTCCCTAGGGCAGCTGTCCAACCCGGTGGGACAGACCGCAAGGAGACATGCCTGTTGGAAGGGTCTTACAGCCACTCACATGGGACAATGGGAACAAGACTCCAGGTATCTCCATGCGCAGGAGACGCCCTCCCAAAAGCATATGGGACATCTGGGCTTGAGGTCCATGACTAGATGTAGCAGGCACTGAACTCCCTCCCAAGAGGTAGACTTTCCCACCTTCACTGACGCTGAAGATGCTGGGCTCCCTCCCAAGCTGAAGCATCTTTAGCTGCAATGAAGTCTTCATCTGGGCACGGACCTCATCCTCAGCTGTCCCACATGCTTTCTGTGGCAGTTGCTGTGTCCATGGGGCTTCTTTGGACATCACCCTTGGGGAAAATCCATTTTTATTGTGCAAGGTTACACGTGGGTGGCACTACCATATTTAGGATGGCATCAAACACAAAGGGAAACAGCGATGCCACAATATCATGAAAAATGCTCATCAGCTACACTTTGTTCCGCTGATCCAGCACTTTCCTGGGCCTTTCCAAACTCTTCCTAAGGTTTCTTGCCATCCCAAACCCATACCATTTTAATTCCTACTCTGCCACACTGGCTCACGGGGAGGGGTGCTGGGGTTTTGGGGGGGTTTGATGGGGTGGTTTTTTCTATTGCAAAATCATCCGTTAGCCTCAACAGGGCCAGGGACCATCCTCATTGTGCAACCAAGCAATGGGGCACGGAGCGTACACAACCAAGGGTCCCTCCCAGAGGGGACCCCAATCCCTGCCCTGCGCTGCCTTCCCCCCGGCAGCTGCCTTGCGACGGAGGACAGCGAGAGCTGATGCTAATTCCTTCAGCCTATTCGGAAAAACAAGTTTACACGGGAGATTTCAATTGGCTCCGTCCTCTGCTTAACTCCTCCAGCTGTGAAACAAAGTAAGTGAGAGACAAAGCACTACAAACAAGCGGCGTGACCATTTCAGAGGGCTTTTTGTGAGCTTTAATGCCAAACCCACTAAATAGATTAACTTACAGCATAAACAAGCAAGTAAATCTTTCCCCCAAGGCCCTGTGTATCCAAAGGAAGCTTTAGAAGTTGCTTCCTGCCATTGTGAAGGCCCTGCTGGGAACCCAGGAGCCTTTTCAGTCCCTGGCTTGGTTGCCCAAAAACCTTCAATTTACTTCCAGCACCCCTGGCTGCAGCGCCACAAAAGACAGATGATGGCAAGGACGTTTTTGGCCATTCCCCATCACCCTCAGGCAAGCGGGACTGTGATTCACACACTTCCAAAGCTCACAGAGGGGTCTGAGCTCCACTTTCACCAGAGGACTCAGTAGAACCCACAGCATCACTATCATAATTAATGAGAAGAAGGGAAGTCTCCAAGCGAGGAGAATTGGGCATCCATTCAACAGTGGAATGACCAGCAGTGGCCAACTCCTCCAGGTTGCTCAGCCCCTGAGCATCTTCAAACAGCCCGCAGCACTGAAATACCACAGCAGCACCCACGCTTGCCATTTGAGAGGGGAACAACAAGCCTAGGGCATGAAACCTTTCCAAACCCTGTGTTCACCTCTGGGAAGAACAGGCTCAAGTTGTGCTGGAGGCCACTGTTGCATTCCAGATGTGCCAAACCCAGCAGATGTGGAGAAGGGCAGGCTGCACAAAGGGAAGATGCTGGGACTGGAGAACTCAGGGCTACCCCATCACAATGAACAAGGTCCAAGCCCCTGGGGTCTCCCTGGCTTAGGGCAGGACCCTGAGCTGGACCATCCTGTGGCCTGGTCTATAGTCACCAGAGCTACATTCCTATCAGCCCAAAAAGCCATGCAGAACACAAGCTGAAAGGTGTGCTCTTCCCATGAAGGCCCTATCCACCAGTTTCCATCCCTTCTCCCTGGCACAGTGGCTACCTTTGACAGTGACATCACAGCTGTGAGGGACATGAGAGCACCCTATCCCTGAAGTGTCTCCAGCCAGGTTGCCAAAGCCCCAACCAGCTGGTTTCCCACATGGAAGTCACTAGTCAAACGTCACAGGAGCAAAGGTTGTAAGAAGCCCACGCAGCAAATGCAGCTGAATCCCCTTCAGCCTCTGGTTCCTCCCATGATGAACTGGAGCATCACAGACACAGGGCCAGTCCCCTGGCTCAGCTCTTCACAGGAGCTGAGGTCCTGGGAGCTTGCACAACGGTGCCTGCAAGTGCCCAATTTTCCACAGAATCAAAGGCTACTCCCTTCATCCTAAACCATCACGCTCATGGTGGCATTCTGGTTGGAGACAACAGGGAGTGGGTGGAATGCTGTTAAATACTCACAGAATCACAGAATGATATGGGGTTGGAAGGGACCTCTGGAGATCACCCAGTCCAACCCCCCTGCCAAAGCAGGTCCACCCAGAGCAGGTACACAGGAACGTGTCCAGGCGGGTTTTGAATGTCTCTAGAGATGAAGACTCCACCACCTCTCTGGGCAGCCTGTACTCGTTGTCCTGCCATCATTTCTAAACCCAGCGCCACAATCCAGCAGCTCAGGGCCCACCATGAAGGAGGTCCCCAGGCCCTGGGTGTCCTCTGTACCAGCAGACATGGATTCAGACCCATGCACCCATTCCTTCACACCATCCAACCTCCCTCACCATCAACCTGGGAACAATTTGCATTTAACAAGCAACCCTCTGGGGTCATCAGGCTTGTTGGCTTTGATTGCCATGCAGCTAATTGATCCAGGAAGGTGAGCCTCAAGCAGAAGCCCTCTCAGATAAGCAGGATTCACACACAGGGACGAGGGGATGTTGCCCAGCCTGGGTCTGAACCCACTGAAAGGGTTGTTAAGCCTTGGAATGGGCTGCCCAGGGCAGTGGTTGAGGCACCATCCCTGGAGGTATTTAAAAGATGGGTTGACACAGTGCTTAGAAATACGGTTTAGTGATGTTTTTTTATCAGTGTTAGGTTGATGGTTGGACTCGATGATCTTAAAGGTCCCTTCCAACCTGGGCAATACTATGATTCTATGACTGAGGAGCCACCACCATTAACTCCACCACAGCAGCAGGAGGCCGTACGGGGTGCGAGGGCCGATTTGCGAGGTTTTACCCACACAAAGACACCGAGACCGAAGAAACATTTGCAAAGTTTCACACGTACAGATTGCCAGAAACAATGAGAAAAGGGAAATGCCACCTGAAAGGATGAGAGCTTGTTTGCAGAGAAGCCTCTGAGCCGAGGGTTTAAATAGACATAGAGCGATGGGGGAAGCAGCTGAAAGGGGAAGCGTTTCATCCTAATTTGAGACAACAAAGAATGGGCCTTTGTGGAAGGGATGAAAAACACTTTTGCAAGCTCAAGACAACACCATCTTTCTCAAAGCGTGCACACAGCAGCCATACACCCCTCCTCACAGCGCTGCGTTTGGGCAGACATTAACGCAATATTGAGAATACTTTGATCTCACAGCACAAAAACCTCCACCGTGGGATAAAAAAAGATGACAAATTCCCTACCAGGGCAGCTGCTAAGGACAAGTCACAAGATCGGGGCGAAGCTGAGCCCGTCCCGCTCAGCGTCGTGACCGGGGGGACGATGCTCCAGCGTGCCCGGCTATTCCCAGGCACCCTCATCACATGAGCTGCTCGTGCCAGGCCCTGCTCGCTTCCGCTTAAACCCACCCCAAAATAAGGGCCAGCAGCATTTTAGGAGCACCCCGAGCTGCTCTTGCCCCAAGCGCTGTGGGAATTCTGGGCAATGAAACAAAGCGTTAGAGGGAAAGCCAAGCCCCATCCCCACCTCTCACAACCACGGCCGGTCCCCCCGCAGCTCTGAGAGTCATTAATAATTGTCAGGGTGCCCCAGGATGGCATCACCCGGCCAAGTAGCGTTTTCCTATTCCCCTTTTAACTCAGCGAGAGGGTCACGCTCACATCTGGTGGCTAAAAACATCTGCAGCCCTTTTCTCTGCCCGGCCCAGCTGGGGAGGGAGCGCTGGAGCAGGGAGGGAGGGAGGGTTTGCCAGCCCCGTTCCGGGAACGGTGCAGCCCAGGTGGGGGTGCTGAGCACCCAGCTGCCCCCCGGCAGGATCCGGCCCCCAGGCTCGCTCTTAACCAGCGGGAGACTGGAACCCGGGTGAACTCTCAGATGCAGGTTATGGTTAAACACAGCAGCCACGCTCTGTGAAGGAGAGGACCATCTGAGCCGAAAAGGGCCAAGCCTCGAAGGCGAACCACACACCCCCCCCCCAAGGCTGTTTCCAAGCAAACCGCCATGCCCTCGCACCGTCTTCCAGCTCTGCATCTGTGGATTCTGCCGAGCATCCGAGCATCTCTCGCTGCCCAACGAGCGAGAGAGCGCATCATCCCACCACAAACCCAAACCGCCTCCCCTGCCTCCCCCCCACCTCCAGTGGCAGAGCTTGAAATCAGAGACTAACAGCTCTGAAGGAGCTCATGCCTGGCCACTCATGTATTCCAGATGCACATGCTATAATCGCGGCTTGCCAAACAGGATACGAGGCGTAAGAAAATAAAGCATTTTATCTTCAAGCTTTTCCAAGAGGGTATTAGGAACAATGGGGAGGAAATACAAAATTAACACTAGAGAAGAGCAATTGGCAGTGCCCCTCGCGAGCCTGTTCTTCATTACAAGGCTGTCTATTCAGTAGCTTTCATTAGGAAAATCGCATCGCAGAGCCATTCCCTACAGTGTCCCTATTTCCTAATTAAGCCTCGCCAAAGAGCTGCGTCTTTTAGTTACCGCACAACATACAATCACAACAATTACCATTTCATCGCACCCTGGCTGCTGAAAACCCTGCAATTAAAGCATCCGAGGAGTCACACAGGCGCGTCATCGGGGAGACAAGTTCTCACGTCGTGCTAATTGGCGGCCAAAGACGAGATCAGAAAAACGGGAACGTCAGTTTTTCAGTTTCCACGCTGGGAAAGGCGCTCGGGAGCTGCAGCCGCTCCCCAGGCTCCCACCCAGGAGGCTGGCGGAGAGGGCTCCGTGCCAGCAACGAGCGCTGGTGAAAGGTCCCGTCCCACCCCCCGGGGATGCAGCAGGGGGTGATGCTCACCGCATCCTCGTGCGTAGCACACCCGTGTCACCAGGTGAACAAACCCCGGGCCAACACAGGCAGCGGAAGGCGGACGCAACCTTGGGTGGTTTGCAGAGGTCACCTGGAGACCCCCCAATAGTGGCTTTGGATGGGTGGGACCCTCACAAAGAATCTGGTGACAAAAATGTCCCCACACCGCCTCTGGCTATGGTGGATAATGACAAGGATGGGGAGTCCTGCAATACTGAGCCTCTTGGGGAAGCAGAAGGGAATTCTTGTAGAGAGGAGGGAAAGAACACGAGCTGTAGCGACGGAGCCTGGATTGCATCCGCAGGTCACTTTTGTGACACTCAGAAGTGACATCTCCAGCCCAAAACACCTCCCCGACTGAGCACGGCCACAGAGCTGCAGCCAGGGGAGACCTGCCGGGCTGCTGCGCGATGCCCATGGAGGGGGGGGACACACCATTTCCATAGGAACCTCACACACACACCCCCCCATCCGCTCACCTACTGCCCAGCACAAGTTCAAAGCGCTGACGGGAGCGGAGTTCAGATGCAGCAGGAGGCTCCCACCGCTCAAAAACAACCTGGGGGCACTCACCCGAGTGGCTCTCCCCCAGCAGACCCACGCACAATTTCGCACTTGCAAAATAATAATGCAAAAAACGGGCAGCCCCGTCGTGCCAGGAACAGCTCAGCAGCCACCCAGAAAAAAAAAAAAA
>VXAK01026339.1:0-20057 GCA_013399435.1 Arenaria interpres
AATGCTCTCCATTTACAAATAAACCATAAACTATAAATACATTTGAAATTCAATGTTATAAATTCATACATTACATTATTTAGTGATTTTTATTTTTAGGATTTCTTTTGTTTTTCATTAAGTAACTATTAATTTTATTAATAGAATTGGAATTCGTGGCTTACTACACAATTTCCTCTGCCAGATGTCTCAGATAAGTTAGTTGATTTCTGATCTTCAGGGAGATAGAAACAATGAGGAAGTAATAGATTGGTCAATCAGTCAAGGACAAAAGGGAATAGTAGTTCCCATCCACAAACCACAAAGAAAAAGAGAGGCAAAGCAGCTTGGGTAGAAAGCCTGGCTCCATAACACTCACCATTTTCAATATGCATATCATTGCATAACACTGGATTCACACCAGTTCCTCATTGATCAAGATGTATTTTAGCTTTGCTTCTGCTTACCATCTAACAGTTGCTGTATTTTTAAGTTTCTGGTCATTTAAGGTCACCTCAGTTTGATAACAGCATACACGCTACTGACCAAAGAATAGTCTGTGTCTCCCAAGACTAGGTGCATGTAATTTAATCAAACTTTCTTTAATAAACACCAGTAATACAAAATAGTAACAAATAGCAGGACAAATCACTGTGCCATTTAATGAAGTAACCTCCTCACCCTCTTTTGGAGTGAGCATAATCTGGCAAATGAAGTAAAAAACCTGAGAACCTAAATTTTCTTTTACTACTGAGAAGTGGCTGACTCAGGAACCAGATAAACTCTCTAACTTTCTCCTTCACATCCATTAATTAAGGTTAGTACACTGTTAATTACACTGTCTAGCTTTCTGCTGGGTCAATCAAAAACTACTGCTAACCTAATAAGAGGTCTACGGAAGAAGACTATGAAAATACCAAACATAATCCAAGTTCTTCCTAGACAATGAGAAAAGGAACCAGAACTACCAATCTGGTTACTTGCAACATGCCCTCCCATACTGATTCCCTCATATTCATAACTGATGTACAGCCACCAGTACAACCAGGAAAATATGAAAGTTATTTATGTCAACAAGAAAGGGATGACAGAGTACTATTCCCATTCACCATAAAATAGGCAGTAAGTCTATCATTAAAATGTGAGTCATTATTAAAATGACTCACAATCCAGTTACACATAAACAACCTGTGATTGAAACAGAACTTATTCAAAAGAAAAGCAATATTGGTTAGCAGAAGAAAATTGTTTTGAGCTCCTAAAACTACAAGGTCATCTTTCATTTCATTCATTGGGGTTGGACTAGAAGATCTTTGAATAGATCTTATATTGTAGCTCCCACTTTGGAAGACCTGTATTCCATGGCCAGGAAAGGTCTATATTTAAGATTCATTTCTGCAATATTCTTGATTTTACTTCTGTCTTAGTTACTACTATGAGTTCATGGCAGTTACCAGTAATCAATTCAAAGCCCTTTTTATGTCATCGCCTGGAAACCTAGTATCACATGGAATTCAGAAATATTCTTCTTAAAAGAAAATATTTAAATTCACGCTCACTCTAAAACATAAATGCCAGAAAAAATAGGTTGTTCAATTTTTTCTGTGTCTTAGTGTGACTATTCTCCAAAAGAAAGGACATATAAGAGAATCTGTTATTCTGCACCTATGCACCTTCTGGAATATAATGATTCTTGACCAAAAGCAGTGTAATACAGAATGTAATACAGTGTAATTAAGAGAAATAAGACAACCTGAGATTCTGGAGAGAGATTTAAGAATAGGGTTGATTAGAAACATTTTGGTAAGACATTCATTTTCTGTCAACTGAAACTTTCTGTTGATATCGATCTTTTCTCCATTTCCTTTTTCCCTCTTATCCCAAAAGAGGATTTCTAATGTCAAGAATAGAGTTTTTGGTCACAAACAAAGAAAAAGGACAGGGACAAGGGCAAGTGTTGTCTAAATGGCACTTATTTAAAACAATGCAGTTCAAGTACCTGAATCATGAAGAGGAGAAAGTGACTTTGATTTTCCCCTTTTCATACAAATGCTCTGACGTACTTTCTCTCCCTTCCACCTCTCTCCCTCCCTTCTGCCTACTATTTTCTTTTGCTATGTCTTTCACCCTCTCTTTAACTCCCTCTGTCTTTTTTCCTTACCCATAAGAAATTTCTGATGGATTGTTTTCCCTCACTTATTAGAAACGATGCTAATGTCAAAACAATGAATTTTTCCTTTTCTGTCAAACAGAATTCTTGCTTTCTCACCAGCCCTTAGGAAACCTAGACTCATTTACAGCTCTCATTCACAGCTCAGAATGTAGACATTCGTCATGACCTTGAGTAAATAATTTAATCTCCCTCCACCCCTCTTTAGCACTGCATGTGAAAAGAGGGAAGAAAGTTCTTCTGTCTCCTTTGTGTACTTCAGTTCTGAGGTTTTTGGGGCAAGGGCTGGCGCTTACTATACAGCTGTGCAATGTCCAATGTCATAAACCTGCAATACCTCCAGGGACATCCAGGCACGAATGCAATGCAAACAAATGCAGATGCTGCTCTGCAGTACAAACTAGTTCTTATTTACAGTTTTTGAAGGGTTCTACCATGAAACTGTTTGCACAGTCACTAAATGTACAGCAATCACTCTTAATGCTTGCTTATAAATACAGTAGTATTTACAGGCTTTTGGAAAACTAAACCAAGTCATCTCAAATTAGGAATCCCATGTATTACAGCAGTCTGATGCAAATAGTAATTGATAAAAAGGCTATATAGTTCAAATCCCTCAAAACTGCTGCCAGATGCAGACCAGCCTAACTGTAGCATCCCAAGTGCTCTTAGCTGCCTCTCATCATCTTCAACACTCCCCTTGCAACTAGTGTGTGATACCCTTGAGAAAATGGAAATAATCTGAAATGAATACCAGGACTTCAGAAAAAGCACCAATTCACAATCAGATTGCAAGTCTTATTATGTACACTGACTTATAATGGTGTGACTTGTAACAACGTGATTTATGAGATGTTTATATATATGATTTATATCTGACTGGTAACAGTGTACATTCAAAATCAGGATCTTCACCTTTGTAATCTATTTCATGCTATGTTGCAAATTGACTGGCAGAAGGATTCCCCTTTCCATTGCTCCTCCCTAAAGATTAGTATTTAGACCATACACTTTATTCCAGAGTATATATACTTTGTTCAACTTGAGCATAAGGTGAACTAAGTCTTTCAGTAAATAATTTTACAGGAAAAAAATCCATGAAAACATACCTCAAAAACCACCTCCCCACACAAAACACCTAACCCCTAAAAACCTCCACAGACCCCCCCTAGAATCGCTGAGGATTCTAGCAAAACCTACCAAACATTACTGTAAATAAAGAACTGGCCAATACTGGCAAGCCCTCCAACTGCAGCTTGGTACCACAAAGCCACTCTTCAATCTAACTTATGTTTTTTCTAAACAGAGAAGAAACATCAAATCTCAGACTAGAATTACACATCACTGACAGTTAAAACAGAACTCCAGAATAATGCAAACACTGCTGTTCACATTCAGGACTAAATTCAGGACCCAGTAAAACAATCAATTTCTTATATCAAACGTTTCACTTCTGTTAATGCTACATGAGATAAAACACAACAAAGCAAACAACAGAGGAGCGCTCTTAAAATAGCAATGTATTTTTCTCCCAGAAAAAGGTATCATGTCTATAACTTATACATGGATTGAACTTGGCAGCATGAGCATCTGAAACAGGCTCTGGGGTTTGTAATGCCACTGTAATGCGTTGCCAGAGGGTAATAAGAATTCCAGAAAAGCACAGGAAAAAATGCACCCACTTTCTCCGAAGGATGCATCACAGTAAATTCAGAATCTTTTGAAAGGAAAGTGTATGGAGTTTTCTTGATAGCACAACAACTTTTTTTTTTTCCTAATTTTAGTGAATTTGTTTAGAAATTAGCAAAACTAGGAATTAATGCAACGTGAAACCACAGAATATTGCAATCAGAAAAAAGATTAATATGTTACTAGGAAATTAATGTTAAGCTTTTCTTTGGAGATTTCTATTAAGCTAAATGTAAGAATAAGAGAAATAAATTCGCTTTCTCTTTGGTAAGTATCTTCTTTTGCACAAGAAGAGTCATCATTTTCGTTACTGAAAACATGCATGTAAGAGCATATTGGCTCCTATTATCAAATATTCCAGAGTAAAAAAAAAAGTCCAAGTAACACAAGGAGAATGGTAAAGGAGACACTTCTGACATCTCTCTGTGTTCATAATTCCTGGAGTGGATGGCAGGAAATCTGGAATGCTGGTGTGAACTCAAGTTTGTCCTTAGTTGTGTTATGCTGACGAGGCTTGCCCCTCTGGCTCTGCTATGCAAAGAAGAGTTCCAGAGTGATGCACTCCTGATATACACCCCAGTTCAGTCCTGTCTACAATGTACTTCTGACAGAACATCTATTCTAGAAGAGGGATATGCAAAATCACAGGAGGAAGAGATAAAGCAGGAAGGAGGATTTCAAGTCATCTACAACAGGCCAAACGAACCACTGATGTCCCAAAATAGCGAATACAATGGTGATACAGCAAACCAGACGAGCCCCTGCGCATCCGCCATCCCCACTGCCGCTGCCTGGGCAACTTGCATGCAAACAGCTAACGAATCGTCAATTAAAAACAAGATGACCAACTCCAGATTGCCTGCTGCCAACAGGTCCTGGCCTGAACTTTCCCTAAACCACACCTGGACACTGGCTGCAGCTAACAGGCACCGATCAAACCTGTAGCACTGGTACAGCTACGGTAACTAAGGCAATAAGCCCAGTAGATGATAGCACATTACAAGGCATTGCCAGCAGTCAGAGAAGACTACTTTCAAGTGTCAAAATATGTAGTTAGAAAGTTTATTTAAAGGTTAAATCACTCATCCTAATCAGATAGTCCGAAATGATTATTCATGAAAACCTTATACCGCATCCAGTCATCATGAATTGCTTAATCATCATCACGTATTGTTTTATAACACGCTCTTTTTTTTTGCCATTGAAAAAATGACTTCACAAATCTTTCTAAGTTTAATTGTTTGCCTTATTCTTACACCTTTAAAAACAACCGCTATTTTGGAGGACTCCAAACACACAGGAGGTATACTAAATCTCCTCAATCTCTTCACACTGTACATGCACAGTTTTTAATTTTTTTAAAACTGACAAGTGTTCTTAATTCTAACCCCAACCACTCGCAACCTTTGCCTACTAGAAGCACGTCTAAGGCTATGCTAAGGAGGAAAAAAGCTCTATTCTTTAATGTTCCCATTAAGTTTTTAGTCTTTCAATTACAAAACAACAAATGGGAGGTTAAGCTTCTGCTAAATGAGCATAATATTCCAAGTTTCCAAGTTTTAGAACATGAAATTAGAAACTGAAGAAAAGACAATCCACTACATCATGAGCTTCAATTGTCATTGAATGAAAAATATAAAATCCTTCTTGTGCACATTTTCTAGACTACGCACAAAGGGTGAACAAATAACCATTCTGTGTACTGTATGTTGCCTGCATCTTAGAAGTGGTATATTATCACGACCACAAGATGGTACACATGAATATTTTCTAAAGAGAGATGCTTTGGTTTGTTTCATTTCTTGACAAAGAAGTTTGTGAAAAGAAGTTAAAATACTGAAAGAAATACCATCAAGGTGTTACATTTTTAGGGAATCAATAATTATATGCCATATTATCAGAAAACTCAACCACAATGCTGACGATTTAATTGAAAGTATCCTTTTTTTTTAAAAATGTAACTCCAGCTTATAATGAATTACAACTAGATATGATTAAAAGTAATCACTTCTCAAAAAAGAAAACTTCCATGACATTCACTATGAGAAGAGATATACAGCTAAAGATCCAAATGTAATGAATCTGAGAAAGAATAATTTTAAAGACAGAGAGAAGTGCATAGGCAGCTCATCACTGCAGCCTATTCCATTCAACAAGATTTCTCTTGATTAAGTCATGCTTTCAAACAATCTCCAGAAGAATATTTGCATCGAAGAACAAGCAATGGTTCAAAGGAATTTCCATCTTGACCATTGCCAGAGTTCCCACTTTTTTTTTTTTTCCACTAATTACAGTTTATTCAGGCCAGTCAATTACTGTATTCCAAGTTAATCACTAAGAGCTAGTACTATTACTACCTAAGCGAATGGCTTTATTTTAATAAGGACTGTGTGTTCCGCTCAACTGTGGACAGCAGATGCAGGAGTCCTATGGAGCACCTCTGGTCTGGATGAGGGCCCTTGCTGACATTTGCTGAGGTGACAGAGCACTGACTATTTTTAACTGTTCAAAACCATCCTTCTGTGTGGGAAGGAAATTCAGTCACACAAAACCAGAAAGAATGGTAGTGTGCACTGGGACCCAGTCAGTATCACGACAGGATTAGAATTACAGCCTCTACCTGTCATCAGTCATGGTAATTTAGTAATGTGAAACACTCCATTTAATTCAGCCATGTGTGAACTCTCGGTAATGTTTATTCTTGATTTAAAACTCCAAACATTTTCCATATATTGTTTTTCATAATTACACGGGTGAGCTAGAATGGGACGAACTGTAGTCAAACGCGTGGGGAAAGCTGGCACAAATCCTGTGAATCGTATCCCTCCTCACCTTTGGCAATTCCAGATAACTGTTGCTGGCATGCTAAGCACCCTGAACCTTTCAGGATATGGTCCCACAGTAGCCGTCAGAGTGAGTTACATCAACTGAACAGAAATTCTGAAGGAAAATCTAGTAAACCTATTCCTGAGGGCTGCATAAGATTTTGTGATCACTATTATTTCATTGCCTGTAAAGAGGCACAGACACACCAGAACAAGGCAGTACTGTTCATTTTTCTCTTGATGCACACATTTGCTATTCAACAGCATACCACTGCACTTATTTCTGCTATTATTCTGACTTCCAGGTTTAAATTGCTCGCTTTTTGTGCTATGTATGAATAATCCAGATCTTGACAAGACTGTTTATTTGTTTTTAAGCTTGCTTTTCCTTGAAAGTTCAAGGAAATTTCCTTGAAAATTTCCTTCCTTTTTCTACACAGGAGAAAAGCATATAGCACATATTATATGCCTCTAAATGGTGATAGGAACATATTTTCCTTGCACACTCTACCCTAAATGGAATTTCCATTCTTTGTGCCCAGTAATTAAAAAATAAGGGTGGAAAAACAAAACCTGAGTGCTTTATTGCCATCTCCTACTTTCCCCTTCAAAGAAATGAAGCTTGATATGAATTAAGCATTCCCTGAATAAAGATTATATAGAAATTAACAAACTAATCTTGTTTTTTCTGATGACCAAAAGGGAAATACCATTCCTAAAAATTCTCATTTACCAGTCGGCTCCTTCAGCAAATACTTTGGATGAAACAGTTTGCTTGACAGATCATGAAAAACACAAAGAAAGTTGAGCATCCTCCATAGAAAACATCCTGTCAACAGCATCCCAATCTTCAAACCTAGTGCCTATTAGCTTAAGTGTCCATGAACGTAGCTGCCCTAACAACTAAACAAGAAGAAATCTCTATCCACATAGCAGAACTAAACAAACACAGAACTCTACAGATTAAAATCCCTACCCTGAACTTTATCTAGAAACAATGAAGTGACTATACCCATGGGAAGAGCAAATACCATGTTGCTCATGACTAGTGCAGCTTAAATACAAATAGCATTAACTTTTACCACCTAAAATACACAGTATAGAATACAAACTGAAACTTGAGGATAAGGAACTCATCCAAAAAACACACTGCAATGCCTCCTCAGGGAGGCCAGAAGCCATATTTTCTGTTACAGTATCAGGTTCAAAAATACAGGTCTACTAGTACAAGATAAGATGAAGAACTTCAATCTAATGAGAAACCTTGAAGTTAGCACAGCCCAGAGAAAAAGAGACCTGATTGTATAACTGCTTCTCTTTGCATGTGTAAAAAAATATCCTTCTCACCCTGGTCCCAACTGCTGCATAAAGATAAGGCAAGAAGTCAGCTCCTCTTTTCTACCATCCTCTGAGCTCTGAGCCTCTCCCACTTCTTTCTACACCATTGGGGTGTTCCACTGGAAACGTGGAAGATCTGCACAGCGTCCAGAGCATCATACAACTAGAGCGTTTAAACCCATTATTAGCTGGGAAAGTAGCTTCTGGCCGTTAATCCTACTTCCTTTGCTTCAGAGTTGCGGTCAGTCACCCAAGAAGGGAGAGGAACAGTTTTAGTTTGACAGTTTTTTTACAAGATTCTAAAGAGCAGCTTTCTGTTCCTTAGGGTGACTTAATGTCTTTTCCATTAGGTGCTAACTGTTGCCAATTCCATTGTCAAGCATTGAATTCTCACCCCTGAATTTGGGTAACACAGAGGTGGACAGGGTTGTTCCCTTCCTGGACTCAGTTCCAAGTTCCCCATTTGTACAAATGATGGTGTTATGCACCATAGTTTCCAAATCACTTTGGGGACTGGCTTGCATGGGCCTGCTTCATGGAAGAGAATTGGAGATGTCACCACAGCTAGGAAGGACTCACAGCAAGTATATAAAGCCATCAAGGGTTACAGAACAAGGAATTCCCAGAAATATCAGAAGCAACGTAAACTGCCATATGCACACCCAGGCTGTGGGTTAAAAGTGCAGAGGATGAGTAGGACAGATCTGTGCTGCATGAGACCTTTTTCCCCCCTCTCCTACGGCACAGGCACAGTGAGGTACACCTCTTGCTGGTTTGTCAAGTTACACAGTCTCTCTTTTGGTCTGTCACAAACATTTAGAAAGCTGCTTCAGAACGAGATGAGATCTCTTGAGTTCTAATACAGAAAGCATTCAGAAAAACAAGCAAGTAAACAGAAAAACCCCATTTTACATCCATCACTAAAGTCACCATTGCCCAATGGATCTGTACCCTAAACAGAATCAGTCACTGAGCAAGGTGTTCTTAACAAACTTGAACCTGGAAAGCAGAAGAGAATTCTAATCAGGTGGACTAGGGTTCCTGTAATGGATACTTTTGGTATACTTAACTGGTTGGCAGAGATTAAAGGAGTAAAAGGAAGACTACAGAAGAAAAGAAGGACTTTTCTTCAAGGGGAAAAAAAAAATCAGACCAAAAGCAAAGACAGTTAAATTGCAGTGCACAAAACTTAGCTCACAGTTGGTAAGCAATCTGTAGTGGTGTGACTACGTTTCCCCATGTTCCTGAAAACATTGCTAGCTTCCTCAGGAAGTTTTAAATGACATTTAGTAAATAAGAAACCTAATTTTAAATTCATAAATTTATTTCTACAGAAACATCAATGTGTCAAAATTAAATAATTAGCACAATTACTTTCACAGTCTTTTTAAAAACCCTGTACTAGCAACACTTGTTTTGGAGAACTGTTTTAAGCGCTACGAGAACAGAACAGGGAAAGAAAGAAAAAAAAAGAAACTTCAAAATTAGATCTATGTTGTTGAAATGTATCACCTACATGGAGAGAGGAAGCACAGCAAGTGAACTTTTTTTCTAATGCATCTGGTTTTTAAGGCAGTTGATAATTAGTTTGGAAAACGGCTTCCAAAAGCTGCAACATGTACATCTCAAGATTTCATGTAACTATGAAAGACTGCGAAAATTGAACACTGCAATTTCCTGGAGAGCAAGATAAAGCCAGAAACATAAGCACAGGAAATCACTATTCTGCATACCAAAAAATGGAAAGTAATGCTAGGAGCCACAACACTGACTGAACCACTGTATTGATGGATCCAAAAAGAGGCCAGAAACATCTCCATACAGAAAGGAAAACAAAAATGCTAAAATGAAGTGGACTCTCTTTGCATATCCAAAAGGACAAAACTAACAGGAAAAGCAGATACATATGGAGTGGGTTGACCCCAGTTGGATGCCAGGTACCCACCAAGGCCACTCTATCACTCCCCTCCTCAGGTGGACAGGGGAGAGAAAATATAACAAAAAGCTCATGGGTCAAGAAGGACAGGGAGATCACTCAGCAATTACCATCACGGGCAAAACAGACTCGACCTGGGGAAATTAATTTACTGCCAATTAGAAGTCAGAGTAGGGCAACTCACACTCTTCTCCTGCTCCAGTGTGGGGTCCCTCGCACAGGAGACAGTCCTTCATGAACTTCTCCAAAGTGGGTCCCTTCCACAGGGTGCAGTCCTTCTGGAACAGGCTGCTCTAGCGTGGGTCCCCGATGGGGTTACAAGTCCTGTCAGCAAACCTCTCTCCATGGGGCCACAAGCCCTGGCAGGAGCCCACTCCAGCACAGGCTCTCCATGGGGTCACAGCCTCCTTCGTGCATCCACCCGGTCTGGCGTGAGTTCCTCCTTGGGCTGCAGGGGAATCTCTGCTCCTGCACCTGAAGCACCCTCTCTCCCTCCTTCTTCACTGACCTTGGTGTCTGCAGAGTTGTTTCTCTCACTCCTCTTTCCTGGCTGCTCTCTGGCAGTTCCCCCCACACCTTTTTAAATATATTCTCACTGAGGCCCCACCGTCATCGCTGATGGGCACAGCCTTGACCAGTGGCGGGTCCATCTTGGAGCCAACTGACATTGGCTCTATCAGACACGGGGGAAGCTTCTAGCAGCTTCTCACAGAAACCACCCCTGTAGCCCCAAAAACCTTGCCATGCAAATCCAATACTCTTCAACGTATTGGAAGAGGTTTATAGTATCCTTGAAAGAACATTTATTTGGAATGACTAAGTCATGACTTAATACGACCCATGCCTTCTACTATAAACGCAAACTAATTGCAACCATATTGAACAGCCTACAAAAATGCCAGAGTTCCTAAAAGTTGTTTGGGTCTTTACAGACATGCTCTTTTCTCATGAAACTCAGGAAATTATTCAGGTTACTAAGTACATGTACCAAGTGCTATTTTAGACACTAGAGTATCCGAGGCATCCCCATAGGCTGCCAGATGTGCAGGACTTACAGGACACACATTTTCTGGAGCTGCACCTTGAGGTCACACAGGATAATGTGAGTATCACAAACAGGGTCTTGAGTTGTATTAACTGCAAGTGAATTTAAGGTGCCTCCAGAAATGGAGACGTTGAAGAATATATTCTCTTCTTATCACATTGAAATAGAAGTGAATAGATAAGCTCAAAGAAACATTAAGGGCTTCACTTGCTAAAAATTCAATATCCACAGCTCACAGATGCTTACTTGTGTAGCAGAAGTTCACTTCTGAGTTCTAGAAAGTCAAGCCAAAATGCATTTTCCTACAACTGAAAAAGGAGCTAAGGAAAAATGAAAATTTCAAATTTATGCAAAGATTTTACCAAATAATAACATCCATGATCACACACAAAGGAGGGGAGCAAGCATTGTGTTTTTCCTCTTCACCTACAGAAGCACAGACCAAACCTTTCCTTTCTTAGCTAACAGATCTATTCGCATATTTATACTAAATTGAAATGGTCTAATAATTTCTCCAAAGTTTCTATACTGAATCCTGACTTAAGAAATGTGTATTTAATAAATGTGTGCTTAAAAAAAAACTGCAATGGGGTCATATATGAGCACGTACTATAAAGTTTAATAAAAATATTCTGTAGGTCAAATACATGCTCAAACATTTCAGCGTTTTTTGGGAATTGTTTGATCCCTATCTCTTTCCATTTACAAAATATCAGTCTTCCACACTCATACAGAAGAAGAAATAATATGAATTTTTGATCTCTTTTGTTCCTACTACCATTAGTAGAAGCTTGACCATTTATTTGAGTGAGCAAAAATAGTCTGGCCTTATTATTCTGGAATCCCAGACTATGGTATCAGGTTGCTGAATACATGAACTAATCCGATTAGTCAGTAAAAGGACTGAATGACTTTCCAGTCATGACTCTTCAGAATTTCAGCACGATCCACTCTCACCAAATGAAATCACCTTAAAATGGGGCGGACGTAAGGCTGTGAGTGAAATTAAAACCACACATACTACAATCTATAATGTATAGTGACTCATATTTTCATCTATTTCCTGATCCCTCAAATCTATCTAGTCTTTAAATATAATAAAATGATATGTTTCTGTTTCCAGGTGTTCACTTAAAATTACTTCAAAAGTTTAAAGCTTTGCATAGATCTGGTCAATTAATATTTGTTGACTGAGCAATTATTTAAATTAATATAAATGAATTTTCCTAACATTGCCTTTTTGTTTTCCTCTAGGCTTTATCATAGCTACAAAAAGGGCAAAAAATTATCTTTCTGCTTCCAAAACCTAAAAGTTACTTTTGTCTTTTTGTTGGAAGGGGGAAAAGTAAGATTACTGAGATTTTTTTCACCAAAAATTAATCAAGCCAGGAAAAATGAAGGGGGAGACTGATGTTAAAACAAAAATGGCCCAGCACTAAGGGCATGCAACTGGGAAATGAAAGACAAAGAGTTAAACTCAGGTTCTTTGCCTGACATGGACAAGATATGAAATAACTAGGTTAAATCCTGGATGATTCTCCTAACTGCTCACTGTAATCCCGGTGTGGATCAATCCTGCTTCTCCTATATGCAACAATGCTGTAGCTTATTTAAGTATGAGCTTGGCATGCACTAGCCATGCAAATTGTTTACCCTGCTTTCCAAATATCACACCCAGAATAAGCTCCCTGATATCAGGACATCTGCACAGGGCATAATCATGTAGCAAAGATGTGCAGGATCCCACATTTGTACCAAGAACTCCCCCTGAGACTGAACTATTAAAGTGTTACCCAAATTCATATGAAGGAAAAATAAAGAAAAAAAATAAAATCAGCATTTTGGCTTGGAAGACATTTTGTCAAAAACAACTCATAACTACTATCAGGGAGGAACATTTTGAGCCAGCTAATCCTCAACATCCTCAGTTTCAAAGATTTATGAGATTATTGAACAAATTGCTTGGGCTTGCTCAGAGCTGTACAGTTTATTTCATTAGCATACATTTGCAGATGTTCTGAGACAGCTTACACATACCAGGGAAAGCAACACATTCAAATATTTTAGATCCATGTTACGTGGGATAGTAAACCACATTAGCCTTTCCATTTTATGGAAAGAGTCCTACAACTACCAAGTACATCCATAAAAAGCAGAAAACCAAAGAAAATAAATCCTTTCTCCAGGCTGCAAACCAGTTGCAGAACCATTCTGCTGAGCTCCCCAACCCTGTTGTTGACATGACCTCTGAAAGCAGTCTTCTCCACACAGATGATGAGAAAATCTCCACATTACCTAACAGATTGTTCTTTAAATTATCTATCTTATCACATATTTAGAAAGAATCTGTTTCTTGTAATTTTCAAAGCACGTGAAAGAAAATCAGTTCACGCCATCTGCAATAAGCAGAGGCATCTTTTCCACACCAAGTCGTGTTTTTAAATTTTTAAACACATTTATACTGGCAATAAATTACAGTGGTATGACAGCCTTAACCACAGCCGCCTGAAAAATTGCAGCATCAAATCAATGTAATATTAACTACTTGAAATTGAGATTAAACTGAATAGGTGGAATAGCATAGCAAGCATGTGTTCATATATCTACTTTGAACATTTCATATAATTAGCTACTGGCCCTTACTGAGCTCTGAAATTCTTCTACCAGGTGTGTGAGTGTGCATTTATGAGTCAGAGCCAATATGAACATTTTACAGAATTTTGTCCTACTCTTGTCTATTGGAAAAATCATTTGAAAAAAAATATGTCTATTTTAAAACACAAATAGAGTACTCTTTCTTTTCTGCAGTGAAATGCAAGCACATTTACCTTCTGTAGTTAAGTAACAAAGATACCATTTTCATGTGCAATAAAGCTCGGTAAGTCATTCATGGACTAGCTGAAGTGATTGGTAATTCAGTTACAGACCCAGCACCCCAAGCATACAAAGCAATCACACACTAGTTTAAGTGAATGAACACAGACCTGAATATCCTTCCTACGATATCAAATAAAATAGTTGATTAGAGCTGAAATAAGACATTTCTTGTGCTTGATTCCATCACCTTTAGTTGAACTGCTTGTAACATTTCAGCCCTTAAAAAAAGTCCTATTAATTTCTCCGAGTCAGATTTGGGAGCAGGTGGTGGGAGACAGTAGTAGCTGCAGCTGAACCACACCTCATTGCAGAATCATAATTAATATCTTTTTTTTGTAAATGTTTTTTTCACTCTCATAAACTGACTAGCCATAGGTAAATGCATTACATATCTGTATATTAAATCAGATTCAAGACAGAAATGTTAACTCTCTATAGTAATTTCCCAAATGGCAATTTTAGGGGGGGGAAGTAATCTCCCCATAAACTGCCTGATTTGAGAATCTTTCTGAAAACAATAAAAAAGAAAAAAAATATCAAATATTAAACAAGGGGGCACAGCAGCATTGCATTTGAAAATAAAAAATGTTCTATGACAGGCCTAGATACAGATAAAGTAAATAGTATTTCAAAAGACATCTATACCACTCTGTAACTGCATGCAAATAAATACAACAGCGGTATTTTAATCACAGTTATTGATTTTAGAAGGTAGAATATGAATTTGTTCAACAAGTAGTTATTTAAAACCTGCTTTTACTCCTTACTGTCGATCTGTTNTGATTTTAGAAGGTAGAATATGAATTTGTTCAACAAGTAGTTATTTAAAACCTGCTTTTACTCCTTACTGTCGATCTGTTTTATAACGTGCATTCACTATGTTTGTCTGATGCTTTTATTCACTCCTTATTGTTTATCCATATATAATTCATTATTGCAAGGACTTCTCCATTTAAATCAAAGCCCTTTTTCAGTTTTAACAAGGTTACATCTAACATGGACTTGTAGTCAATGCAGATTTTTTTTAGGAACTTACTAAAGGAAAACATTACAGTATCAAGTCAAAATAATAATGATGCTCCACAAACCTACATATTTTGTATGAAAACATGCAGGCTTTCCCCCTATACCTTTTCAGAAATCTAGATGGCAAAAGGAACTTATCCCCTGTACACAGTCTTCTAAAAGTAGATATCACTACATTCATGTTCTGATAAATGCAATGGTCAGTTACAGCATAATGGAAAAATCTTGTTCATTTCAGAAATGAAAGTTCCAGCTAATTATCATATGAGAAGCACACTCACATATACATATGGAGAGAGTTTGACACATACAACTAAATTTTTTTACGTATTCAGTTATCTTTTCAGTGTCATTTTCAGTCTGACCTGACATTCCTTGTCTTCAGTTCCAGTGACGTTGGTTCCAGAATAAGGGCATGAACCTTCGATATAAAAAAAATCAGTAATTCATGCACTCAATTCACAGGGGTGAGAACACTGACTTAAAGTGATAAATTACCTTACTACTAACTGCTCTGAGATAATCCTCTTCAGAAAATGAATTGTAGGGTTTTTATTTATGTGACATTCAAAATAAATTATTGTTCACTAAGTATGTATGTATGTAGATTTAAATCACATACATACATAGTTATACACTTTTATGTTTACTGCAGGTTATTTCTCTCTTATTTTCCTAAAAATTAGTCCTACCAGCACATAATAGAGAATCATTAATTTAAATTTTTATTTTCCTTGAGCAAATATTTTTTTACAATTTAATCATGTTTTCACAGAAGATGTCTGATAAATGTATTATGCTGATTATCTTAATTTTCTACATAATGGTAATAGAATAGTCTTAACCTGTTTAATGCATTTTCAAACTAATAACGTATTCTCAGTTATTATATACTTCCATAATCATTATCAACTGTTCAAAAAAGAATGATTTAGCCGTTAAACATGCCTTAATTCTCAATAATATTTTAATCATGAGAAGCTTGATAAAAGAACTAAAGAAATCGGCAGTAACGGTATCACTTAATGCAGTGGCCCTTGGTTTAGGGTCTGTAACACACAGTGGATAGTACAGTAAGTCTTATGTACACAAGGAGTTAAGTACATCCCCAGCTACGTGCAGTCAATAGTCCTACCAAAGTCGGTGTAAATGAAAGCTTTCATTACCATAAAGAGAAAAAAGGTACTACATTTGCATATCTTAAATATAAATAAAAGCATATATAAACACATGAATATATTGAAGAGACTGACTGATAATACTGGTTGATTTAAGAGCTTGATTGATACGTTTAAGCCTTGATTGATATGCTACTCACAAACTGCTATTAAGTATAACTCACTTTAAGCTTTACCAGAGTAAAATATATATTCATACCATATTCAAAACTGCATGGTACATTTTTATTTCAGATATATGGACAAAATTAATGCAATGATCACATAATAAAAATCTGAAACGTAGCCAAGCCAGAACTGTTGTATTTGTATCTGCCCACATTCTGGATCACGGCTCTGTGGAAAAGCTCTGTGAGCCAGGAGCAAAGATGCACAGCAGGGACAGCACTTGCACACAATAAATACCCCAGGTTTCTTTACGAATAACTCTCAGAACAGATGAACGTTTAAAGTTTGCTACAGAGCTTGATTTTGACAGGAGAAATGTTTCGAGAGCAGCAAAACCACTGGAGTTCCTATTGTAGGCTACATCTTGGTTTTATTGTATCATTTTTCTACAGAAACCCATCTGATCTTGTACAGTTTAATTACAAAGGGCTACAGAACCTATTTCACATCTGCTCACCAAGCCTGAGAAATGTTTTATAAAGAAAAGGAAATGAGAAGGTCCAGGAATACGAATGAACTGAAACATAAGCATTTCACAAATTCCTCCTTCCCTTCAAAATCAGTTCTAATCATTTATTGTGAAATATATTTGGGCTTGGTCCACAGTAATTTTAATTCAAATAAACGCATCTAAATTTCTTCCGTTTTTACCACTACAGGATTATTTTTTTTATTACTTTTTAATCATTTTGCCAGCAGTATGCTGAATGCTATTTCTTTAAGAATGCAATCTATAGCATTATATTCCCAAACGGCTGGGAAAACCTTTGCCATGACTCCCAAGTTGCAACATGCTAGATATTCATGCGTTTCCAAGGCTGCTGGTTGAAGATGTAATGAAAGGATCTAAGGTTTATGCATGAATCAGCATCCCCTTGCCCTAATGTCATGGTGCAGTGATCCCTGCAGAGCTGTAAGACTTGATTTAAAACAGAAAAGCTCAACACTGGCTCTTGAGCCAGCAGGATTAAACATCCAAGGTTGTGCGTATATTACCTCTGTGCTGAAACTACTATATGAAAAACTTGTTACCGTTATGGAGGTTTTATAGTACTCCATAGGAAGCCTCTCTTTAGGTGACTCCAATATCCTTCCAGTGAAAAAAGATGTGAGTACATAATAAAACTATCTCTGTCTGGGTGGTCGGATTTAAGGGGAAAGGACTTTGTCTTCACCAGTTTCCTCTTTTCTTGTTTTAAAGGAAAAAATCTGCTGTTGCTGATGGCCAGCACTTCTCCAATTAGACAAGACTCAATTACGCTGTGCTGAAGGACAATAAAGTCCAGTGGTTTGGATACCTTCCAATTCCGCCCTATGAATTACCTGCAGTGCTGTACCTCTGCCCCAGCTGTTAAAAGCCAAAAAGGTTCTGTTAGAGTGAACCACTTTGTAACCAGCCTCTACCAGCTAGGCTGGAATCTTCTGAATCGCCAGGAATTCTCAGAGGGCTAAGTCTAGCCCACTTCTCTTGAGGGACGTAACAGTAGTCACGGCATCAAACATTTCTCTTAATCGTGCCATCAGTCTGAAGAAAGACTGCACATCTCTCAATCAAAATCATTAAGCCTCCTGGTGACACTGACTTGCAAGGTGTCAAACTGCAATTAGATTCCAACAGCTACTCCTGATGACCTGTCAACACTGCTTTGCACCAGGCTTGCAACAGTCCAACAACCTAAAATAGCCTTAACTCATGTAATATATCCACAACAAATGGTTATCTACTCCAGAGTCTCCTTTCCTCCTCCGCTACACACACCTTCTGGTCACCTTTAAAAGACTGAGTAGTCTTCTTACACTCTTCCAAACACCCCTCAGTGGTATATAACCACTGTCTCCTCTTTTGTGGAAGTTTAGGAACCTAATTTAAAAGTAGCACCAACAATACAACTTTTACTAAAACCTGTTCATCTAAAACCTGTTTGCTCCATCAAGGAACTCTGAGCAAATGCTGATACTAAGTTTGAAGATTCCTTTAGATAGTTTAACAGTGGGGGGTTTTTTTGTCTGTTTTTAAAGCGGATGGAATTGTATGCCCCGGTTTCCCTCTGGTTCCTATGTTGTGTGAGGGAGGCAGGCACATCCCAGCTAGGCTGCTGGGGTGCACAGCAGCTCACCACACCTCCTGCACCATCGCCCAGAGCTCCTGCAGCCTTCTTTGGGGGATTTTAAATTGAGTTTGGGGATCTTAAATTGAAAACTGTGCTATTTTGGTTATTGATTTTAGAAAATTTATTTGTTATTCTTAGGGCAGAAAAAGGTCATTACCTCTATTACGGTATAAGCCTGCCACTAAATTTCTGTGAAGGAATATCACCTTGCTGGAGTGAAATATCTGGGTGAATACTGAACCATTTTCAGTTTCATATTATCCTACTTTTTCTGTGACCTTCTTTTACACCTGCATTGTTTAACTGTTGATAATGCTGGCTTCAGACACAGGTTCTTTGTATGTTACTCTGAAAAAAAAAGCAACCAAACCCCAACCTGCAGATTTTTCAACATTTTGAATGAGAACAAGCAGAAAACAGGGAGGGGAAAAAAAAAAAAAAAGGATCCTCTTTAACCATTTGTGCTTGCAATGCTTTGCAATCAACTGCTAAATTTTGCTTCTTATATGGCAAATACCTGTCTTCAGAACTCCTTGTTCCCCAACCAAACCATCTTCGGAAGGTAATCAAAGAAATACTATATGTATTTTTAGCATATGCTTCACTAGTCAATTAAATCCAATTGACAAGATAACATGACTAAACCATCAATGGTGACTGAGGTGACGAAAAAGTAAGTACATGTTGACATCTTAATTTGGTGCTCTTAAAACTGCTTGAAAATGGAAGCCATGGACAAGGTTCAGACAAAGTGAAACCCAAAACGTGGGTAGCATCTCCCCTCTGCTGGAAGTCTCAAAGTGCATCATTGCAGTCTACAGCCAGCACATGTCATCTGAGTATTCTAAGAGTTCTCCAAGGAAGACAGCTAAGCTCAAGAACAAGACAGACGCATGACAAAAACACTGATAAAAAACTTGATGGGGATGGAGAAAAATCTGTACCATTTACTTTCTCAAGGACCAGGTGGCTACACTTGTCTCTAGTACTAGTAGGAAAAAAAAAAATAAATATTTTACATAAATTGTTTTCAGGATTTCGTTGATTTCGCAGAACTGTGAAACACAAAGGCCGGTCACATTTTTGCTGAATGCCACCTAGACCACTACACAATCCCTTACTTCACTGACAGTCCCAGTACTGCAGCCACTGTACAGCACTTCTCAGTACCACAAATACTACCCACACGCAGTTCTGCTTGCTGGAAACCCTCGTCACCTAAGAAAGGAAGAACTCCTCCCCCAGGCAGCTTGCAAAGGTTGGCAAAGCGGCCTTACTGTGGCTGGTTACGTGCTCTGACCTTTTCTGACTTCAGCTCCATGTGCTGTACCCTCCTGTCCTCACACAGGCCACTAAGAGCACCTCGGGGTGCCCTCTTGCACCACCTACCCCAGCCCCCGTGCCCAGACGCCCCCCTTCAGCATCACCGCCCCCACCACAACGCAGCTAAAAAAGAGGTCGCCAATGGGGGGGGGGGCGAAAAACTGCTCTGGGTTGACACGCTGATCTCCAGATGCAAGTGTCCCCTCACGGCTTCTCCCGGGGAGGGACGGGGAAACGCCTCGGGGGAGCGGGCCCCCGGGTGAGCCGCAAGCCGGCCGGGAGCGGGCACCGGAGCGGATTGGGCTACTTCCCGCAACCGGGGCACCTCAAGCGCCGAACGGCCCCTCCTCGCCGCGGGAACCGGCAGCCTCCCGCGGGGTCGACCCGCAACC
>VXAK01026342.1:0-13224 GCA_013399435.1 Arenaria interpres
CGCCTCCTCCTCCTCCTCCCCGAGCGGCCGGCCCTGCCCCGCCCGGGGTGAGTCACGGGCTCCCCCGGAGGGCGAGGCCGCGCACACCTGTACCGCGAAGGGCTCCCCTGCCCGGCCGCCGGGGAGGAGAGTCAAGGCCCGCCCGGTCCCCAGGCCCTCGGCAGCCGCCTCGGGAGGGGGCTTGGGGCGACCCCCCGGGCTTCCCCGCACCGGGAGCGCTGTGCGGGGGCCGAAATGCCGGGCCGTTTGTGTGCCTCTCGCTCTGAACCTGCTCACCTGGGACCAGAGGCGATCACAGCAATGCCGTGAGCACTGAAGAAAAGAGACAGCGTGATTTTATTGTTATCTTCCAGTTTTGATCATTTGTGTCCATTTGGGAGTAGAGATGTGTTTAGGGAGGACTCCAGAGGGAAGGAAGGTTGCTTCAAGCCAGCCCCAGTCCACAAGAAGGCTGGGCGGTAACCCCAAACTAACAACCATAGGTTTTATTTGAGGTATGTATAATCAGGTATTGATTGGGATGATCAAATACCAGTGCTGAACAGTCCCAGTGTTAGCATATGGGAGCAAAAAGGCATCTGATGCAAAAATCACAATATAAATCGGCTGCTTTCAGCTATATTTCATTGTTAATAGTTAAAATAACTTTTCTGGTGGCATGAAAACAAATTGCACATCATCCAGCAACATAAAAGCTAAATTCCTGCATAAAAATGTCAGAGAGCTTGAGAACACTTGTGAGGTTTTGTAACTTCAGTGGCTGGAGAAATATTTGTGTCTTTACATGTTCACTGCTGCTGGACACCTCAGAAATCTTAATACTTATTTATGAAAGGAAGAGCTTGCTTTTATTTTAAAATAATGAGACATAAACTGAACTAGAAAAGGCAACAAGAAAGAATGCTCATGCCTTTTTCACCCTTCTTATTAAAGGACTGCAAAAATATACCTTGTATAATATTTTGTTTATTAAATTGGTACCGATAAAGTGATAGACTCGTTGCACAGATGGGCCTAGTGCAGTTTTCTCAACCTCATTATGTCAGTACCGCATGTTCTGATCTCTGCTATTTTGATGTTGAGTCTTTTTTTTCTTTTTTTTTTTTTTCCCTAAGCAGGCCTTTGCCAGGATGCAGCTTTTTGTGCTGCGTGTGAATAAACTCAGATGAGGAGGAGTTAAGTAAATAATTATTTGAATAATGAGGTAGAAAGCTAGCGCTCTAATCCGTATCCGAATACATCCCAGTAAGACTAGGCATTACAGTAGTGTGGCTTTTATATGGCCACGCTTTTTGCCCCACCCTGTAATATAAATACTCTCAGTTTATTATTAACAAAAGCGATTTACCAGTGATATGAATACATGAGTTTGGCATGAACTTTATGCCTGGGGGGAGGAAGATTTTTTGGGATAACTCACTATTTCCACCTGGACTCTAGCCAAAACCGATTCTGCTGGTTGAAACAAAAAGGTGTTACCGTGTAAGTGTATCGTACTTTGGAACTGTGCTTGTCTCCACCTGCAGCGCTTCTCAGCCTGCAGGCCCTCGCTTAAATGACATTCAGAACAAGGCTACTACTGTCACGGAATTTAGGCTGTCCATACAATGTCAGTGTCCTTACACGCTATTGGTACTTGCCATAGAAATTTTGTAATTGTCTATTGAGATTAAAAGACGTTTAATGTCATTTTATTCAAAAATCATATTGGTCGGTTTTAGGAAGCAATAAGTAACGATGGCAGAAAATGGCCAGAGCATGTTTAGGCATGGCCTTATAGAATATTAATTTTATCTAAACATTTGCATAAAGATTTGAGCTGAAGGCCAGGGCATACGGTTACTCAGTAGAAGCAGAGGAGGATAAAGTTATGTGCTGTACAAAGTCAGCAAGAATATCATGACTGTGAAGTCATTTTCCTTTTCCCCTCATCATGTTTGCAGTATATTTTATTGAACTTGCTCTTGACAGCTGTAGGAGATGTCACTGTTCAGATCTCACCAGACACATTCATTTTCTAATCAGTTATTTATCAATACATGGTAGCCTCTGAGTGAACCAAAATAGAGAAACACGGCTAGTGAAGAGAAATGCCTAATACTACAATAAAGGAAGGAGGGTTCCTCACGCTCCATTTAAAGAGTTGATTCCTTTCCTGGAAGGAATATCTATTGGGAACGATGTCTGTTTGACAGTGAATGCCATCAACATCATGCGCATTGTTGTGTCAGGGTGTGTGTACCTGAATTTTGGAGACGGATTTTCCATTTGTTTTAGAAATAGTATCTCCAAAGCTCTTACACTGTATAATTACACTGTAATTAGTTTTTTTAAGTTTGAAATACGCCTTACCTCGTGTGAATGTTTAATTTTGGAATGAATTGCCAGTTCAGAAATCAGATAAGGTGTGTTCACAGACTGTTGGAAGATTGAACAACAAATTCTGTACCAGTCTGCTGCTTTTCCTGTTGTAATTTGAATGGTCTCACAGATTCTGTGACCGAGAAGTCTGATTGCATCCCATTTCACCCAGTCTGGTTTCGCATTCATTTCTCACGGTGTAACATACAGGTCTGTTAACCTGCATCTCTACTTGACTCATTAGGGACCAGCACATCAAACCAGTAACCACACTGCTTTCTCACCAGTTGTTTTTTTTTTTACAAACTGGAAGTGTTTGTCTAATACATTCTAATGCTTTCTATAAAGAGAAAAAACAGTACACAAAAATCAATGACTTAATTAGCATCAGAAGAACAGGTCATGGAGAGCGGCAGACTTCAGGCCAACGTAGGCTTATTGGTATTGTCTTGTCAGTTCAATATGTTATATAAGCCAGATTTTTTTCAGTGTCAGTTTTTGTTTGATTTCTGTGGACTTGAAAGACAGTTACTTCTGATCTGTTTTGGCTTTGTCCTGAACAGCTCACGGAGACTGGAAACAATAAAGGCTACGGAGCAGATGTAGTAACTGCTGAGCAGTAAGATGTAGTTCTTGAGCTCCTGCAGGCTCCTGAAGCCCGTTACCTGCACGTTTTACTCCTCAGCTGTTGCTGAGATGTAAATCTCCAGTTCTGTGTCCATCCACTCTTGAGAAAGATCCCTGGCCGTGCAGACTTCAGGTTCTGTTCCCAGGATGGTTGCACCATCCCTTTGTTACTGCATCTTCCACTAAGAGTAGCGAGGGAGCTACAAACTAATATGTTTTACAGGTTCTGACCCTTGATTCTCTACCTTTAATGCTTTGTAATACGTTTCAGAGTCCCGTTTGCTGAGGCATAGAGCTTTTCTGGGGGAAGGATGTAAGCATTTGTAACTTCTAGTACATTTATATGTGCTATTCTACATTTGTAAGGGAGGTTGAAAGAACTTAGGCTGTATGGGAGGTAGAGAAAAAATAATAAAAAATTATGTTTTGAGTGTGGGATTTAGGGTGATTCAAATTCCTGATGGTTGGGTACTATTGGCTGCAAGAGCTGGCTAGTGGTTGGCATTCCTTATTGTAAATAGTGGCCAGCCACTTCTTTTTGCAGGGCTATTAAGTTGTGATTTGGCAGATTCTTAAGAAGACAGAGTCTTAAGAATTTGAAATGTGCTAACGCATGTGGTACAAGAATCTTCTGCTTAGAAGGGGCAACTGTCAGGACTCCTCCATGGCTGTGATCTGCACGTCTCCGCTCTTTTTTCCATCTTCCCTCTTTCCCCCTTGCCGACACGGCATGGCTTCGGTAGTGCTAGAATAGCTCGTTCCCGTCGGCCTCCCGTTCGTCACCTCTGTGTGTGTTGCTCCCAGCTGCAGGTAACCTGTGTTAGATGGCTTCTGTTTGTGGCCTAGGAGTATTTTTAGCCGTAGGCTTTGCTTGTTTGAGCCTGTGGCACACTGATCCATTGTTAGAGTGTGGCTTTCATCTGTCTCCTCGATGGGAGGGACCAGTTATAACTGATAGTTGCTTCTTTGCCTTTTCAAACATCACTCCTTTCCTTGTATCTTTTTTCCTTCTGGCAAACACTTCCCTCTTTTGGAGCTCAAGCCAGCATAGCTCTGCAAAGCTCTCTCCAAGCTTCTAACAAGGTAAGCAATGGAGAATCCAGTAAGGATTTTAAGTGTTCCTTTACGCAGCACCCTGTGAACGAAATAATGGTAGGCTTCCTGTCCATTGCAGATGTTTTGGTGTGGACAATGATTTTTCTTATTGCATTTAAGTTCTGGTAAATCCATGTTATTGAATAATACCTTGTGTTTCATAGCAAACCTACTAACAGTACAGATATTAAGATGAATTAACTACACAACTCACACTCCTGTATGCTGAATTTTTATGTCAAAACTAAGCCAGTGAAGTTCAGAGGATCTCCATCTTCAGTAATAAGTTTTAGTTACATTTAAGATGTGCATAAATTAGTTACGTTACTGAGGAAAGTTGTTTGGTGAGAAACAACATTCTAGTGATTTGTGCTGGTGTTTTGCCTGTATAATTGATACATTAAACTGGTTTCTGGATCTCTTTTGTCCACTAGGTCTTTATGCCCTTGCAGTTCCCTCTGTGATTTCCTTCATGTGTCCTTATATGAACCCATTGACTGCTGTGAACTGACTTGCATCTAAAGATAAATATGTCAGTGAGCCTGATGAAGCAAACTCTGCACCATCTCTAAACTAAACTCTATATTGTTTGTAAACATAATTCTGCAGGGATTACTTGTCTACAAATTAGACTGCTATTGGCAGAGTGCAGATCAAAGATAAAACTGACCTTTTAATGGCAAAATGTAAGTTCTGTTGGAGCAACTTGCCTCTGGACTTCAACAAACAGGCTTTTCCTACATAATAGTCACATTCCGCAAGAAGAGGAGGAGACGATAAGAGGGTTGCAGTAGAAATGCTTCAAGAAGCTGTGCAGACTGTGAGGAAACTAGAACTGCTCAGAAACGGTTTTGTTTACACACCCTGTTACTGAAAATTGGCTCTTGTAACTTTAAAAGCATTCTTCAGGTGTACTTTGTTCACGTTCAGATTTTAATGAGTGGGTAGAGAAATGTCACTCACAAATTACTTCCTGCGTTAAGCACATAGTCTAAATTTAGTGCTGAGTTAAGGGAATGGTTTATGAGGTTTGATAGACTCAACAGGGAAAAGTGGGATGGGTTTTCTCAATGGTAAATGGTCTGATGATTTCCTGAAGGTGGTTGTGCCTCGGTACTGAGATACTCTTCAGAGTAGGGAGGAAAAAGTGCACATCACAAATTCCATTTACCCTGTTCTGTCCTGAGGAGCTATCCTTTTCATAAGTGTGCCAAAGCCAATGATAATACAGCATATCCCCTGTGGTAAAAGCCTCTTGGGGAAGAGAGAGCCAAATTATTCATGTCTTACGGAACTTGTCACACAGCTACCCACAGTCAGTCTGTCTTGTTGAGGGCTTCGATCCGAAGTCTGTGTGTCGCCTTTTAATAGGTGCCAGAATCCACTGGTTTATGGCAGTATTTGAGATGGAACTAAACTGCAGCCCAGCTTTACTTACAAATCTGCAAGAGGTCTCTTTCCAGGAGGCTGGGTTTAGCGTTACATATCCTTACTTGAGTGCCTTACGTGGATGAATGCGTTAGGCTAGATCTGCAAAGGATCAAACGCAACCAGGAGCGAGTGTGACTTGAAAAGACATAGCAGGTAGGACATTTGGTTGCTGGCTTTATTTCAAGAGCTTTCATGTGAAATAACAATGTTTGGCTTGATATCTTGATTATTATTTTTTTTTTTAGTTTTTTTAGTTTTTTTTCTGAAGTGGAGTATCTTCAGCTGGAGGGACTGAATATGCTCATCTCAAACTAATTTTGTAGTTAGGGCTCCATCCTTGCAGTAGGAAACTCTGAAACTGCTCCTACACAGTGGGAATTTGGGTCTGTATCTTGTCCTGGTTGAGGATTAAGTACAGGTCTGGTTTCCCTGTATAATAGTGTGGTGAGTGATATTTGGATTAATATACAACTGAGCAGTGTGTGCGAGATGTTCTCCTTCAGGAGCCCGTCCAACTGGGAGCTTCACAAGGGAAAGGCAGGGGAAAAGCTACAGCAATCACTCTCAGCCTGTTTGTTCTTTCTGATAGGGCTGTAGATGTTTGTGTAATGAACGGAAGCCTTGAAAGACAGTTGTGAACTTACTGTTCTGTTTTGCTTTTTATGGTTCTTTTAAAAGTTGTTTTTAGGCTGTTAGGTCTCAGCCTGAAAACTCCTCATCTGGACAGTGAGGGTCCTGAATGGGATTTAGGGCGTAGGAGAGGAACATTATTGCTCAGTACTGACAAGAATAATAACAGTTCTGGCCCTGTCCAAAAGTGAACCTATTCACCTGGAGAAATTTTACTGGTGAATTTGGAGCATCTGGGAGTTTGTGAGGTACTGAGGTCCACTTACACAAGTTTCTTTGTCTTTATTAAAGTAAGTTCCCCTGTGAACCTGACCCTTGGTAGTTGAGTATAAGACTGGTAGCTCAATGGCTGAGTTAACTATACGTTAGCGTTGTCTTGTAGAAGTAAGCAACACTCAAGCTGCCTCGCTGGCACGTTCCTTAGTAACTTCATTTTTCATTGCTGAAGCTCTTCAGGGGCCTTGTGCTCATGTGATGTGTTTTTCTTGGCTTCAGTTGCTAAACTGCATTATCAGAAATGATAAACAAGTTGTTTCCATATCAGCAATTAGTTTAGCAGTGGTGACCATCACGTGAGCCACATCCCATTTGGGTTTTGTGAATGTCAGTGTTCTTTAGAAGATTTTGAAAACCTGAGATTGCAGCTATCCTAGCTGTGTAGAATTGTCTATTATATGTACGTTGATGCAGCTATAAAACCCCCCAGTTTTCTGGCAGAACAGCATAAATGTACTTTCCGTAGAAACATCTCCTGTAGTGTGGAAAAAATCTTCAGTGTCCATTGGAGCTGTCCAGGGCTTCCATGCTCCTGAGCAGCTGCTGCTGTATAATAGTGGGGGGGGGAAAACAAATGGAAAAAAAAAAAAAAAAAACACAAAAAACCAACCCAAAGTGGCAGTTTCTGAGTCAGAACACTCAGGTCTCCCAGGCTGGGCTGTGGCCAGTATGGGACAGGGGAGAGATTTACCTGAGGAACATACTGACGTGCTGTGCTTAATGCCAATATGAATTTTGCTGCATTTTGAAGAATAATGCTTACATACCTTCGGGATTGTGATTAGTCATATACACAGAAATTATAAGTATTTGGCAAAAGGTCGAATACATTTTTAAAAATAACCCCTTCATATTACTTGATTAGAGTTGGTAGATTTCTTACTTATTAGTGACTGTGAGTTCTGCTTCACCCTTCAACACTAACTTCCACAGTGTGGGCAATCAAGAAATGTTTTTCTCTATTTTTATTCCCCGCTAATTACAGGAGAGCCATGGATAAAAGTGAGTTGGTACAGAAAGCCAAACTGGCTGAGCAGGCCGAGCGTTACGATGACATGGCTGCTGCTATGAAGGCTGTCACTGAGCAGGGACACGAACTGTCCAACGAAGAAAGGAATCTACTCTCGGTTGCCTACAAGAACGTGGTTGGTGCCCGTCGCTCCTCCTGGCGTGTAATTTCCAGCATTGAACAGAAAACAGAGAGGAATGAGAAGAAACAGCAGATGGGAAGAGAATATCGTGAGAAAATTGAGGCTGAATTGCAGGATATCTGCAATGATGTTCTGGTAATAATCCAACAGCAAAAATACCAGTAGTTAGTTCTGCAGCGTTCTTCAGGGAGGCTTAAGGAGTCTTACTAGTGCTGTAGGCGCTGCAGCACCTTGGCAGGGGAATAACTTTGCATAGCCACATACTTGGGTCCAGCTCTAGCTCCTAAGTCGTCTAGTTTGTTTCTTAGGGAATTTGTTATAAAAGAGAATTTATTTATTTTAACAGAAAGAAGCAAACGAGGCAATGTTGAAGACCCCTAACTGCTGGCTAGGGGTCACCATGAAAACTAATTTAGATCTGGGGGACTGGCATGAGTCCTGCTAAAAAGCCTACCACTTAAATTGTTTCGTTAATAAATGCTGACATCCTGAGTCTTGTTTAGTACCTTTTTTTTTTTTTTTTTCAGATGGGGAAGATGTGTACTTCTTCCCCCAAACTGATTTTGCTATTTCTTTCACTTAAACGAGAGGGATTTTTTTATTGCCATTCAGTTTGCTAAAAGATCAGTCAGGAGCAGTTGCTGTCAATCTCTCCATCTCTTTCTGGATGGACCTGTGCCGACTGTCCTTTTCAGCTGGAGTCACAGATAGAATCAGTTTGTTGTGGATAATTTCACTGCTCTGTATAGAACTCAAGTTTGTGGCAGCAAAAGTGACCAGACTTGTGCTAATGCCAGGCTGATGCTTTTCATTAACTTTGTGGTGGACATAGGTTTGCGTCAGTTTATTTCACGGAAAATCTTTGCAGTCTTAAGCCCTGATAGTGGTTAGATTCTGCCGGAGTGAATTGTGGATAGCCTCAACATAGCGAGTTTTCTGCTTTCCAGGGATTAGGTTGCAAATAGTTTCTCTTTCCTTTTCTGACTTTAGACAACAATAGGCAAAGTGATTAACGCATGAGTATTGGTATAAGTCATTGTTAATGTGTTTTAACAGTTCATGTTTACCATTGTAACGAAGGCTCTGTTTCAGACGTTATTTTTATGACTTGAAAGAAAAAAAGTGATGTTTCCTTTCTCAGGAACTCCTGGATAAATACCTTATTGTCAATGCCACGCAGCCAGAAAGCAAGGTCTTCTATTTGAAAATGAAAGGCGATTACTACAGATACCTCTCAGAGGTGGCATCTGGGGACAATAAGCAAAGTAAGTAGAGATGAAGTCTCTCATTCTGCTGAGGGCTGAGCAGAATAAAGTATAAAAAGTACTTGTATTCTTTTTTCCATAACATTATTTATTTCTTTTCACTACTGCTCTGTATTATTGAAGACAGGTGCAGTGCAAATCATTTCTAGAGAAAGATTTCACTGAACTTATAGAAGTGATTGACAGACTTTCATCAAACCAGTCCAATTCTGCTTGCAGCCCCCAGCCTCAGTGGCTGATTCTCAAGCATATTTGACAGTGTAAAATCCTTTTACTGGAGAATGTGGCTTTTTTTCTTGTGGAAAATGCTTTGTTCCTGTCATTCCTTGTTTAAACTCTGAATTTAGCTCACAAATCTTCACTGTTTGCAATCTTTCTGCATGTAGATATGGGATATTGGGTTACTGGTCCTAAGCTAATTAATCCTGAAATGTTAAAGTAGTGCTGAATTTTGCCTGAGTTCCTGGTGAGTGTCTGATGTAGTCCATGTCTTGCAAACTTAGTTTGATGCCATTCTGGACCTTATTGTTAACCGCTAGCCAGGAAGGGAGTATTGTCTTTCCTCTGAAACCCCAGAGTGAAATATAAAGTTCATGACCTACCTGCTAAATGTTTCCTTAAGTTTGAATGGGTAGTTTAGATGCCTCCTCTTCCCCATATGGTTTTCTCTGGTTTTATTATTCAGAACTACTACTTCGTCAGCTAGTTGTACACTTCAACTTAGGCAGAGCTTATATGTATTCAGATTGATGGAATTTATTTTGAATAAATTTCATTTTAAGTCTCTCAAAATGTTGAACTTAATTTCTATATATCAAAGCTTTATCTGAACAAATATTTCCACCTTAATGTCTCAGCCAGTGGTAGGCTTTTACATCTAAAAACATTGAAAGAAGCGTCTGTGCATATGTAACTGCGTGAGTTTCTGGTGGCACAATAGTCTAGGCCAATAATGTAATAGTTTCCCAGAAATCTAGTAGTTTCCCCCATGAAGTACAGTGTATTAATATGATTGCAATTACTTCTTGCAGCAACGGTAGCAAACTCTCAGCAAGCTTACCAGGAGGCGTTTGAAATTAGCAAGAAAGAGATGCAGCCAACACATCCCATTCGACTCGGTTTGGCTCTAAATTTCTCTGTCTTCTACTATGAGATACTAAACTCTCCTGAAAAAGCCTGTAATCTGGCAAAGACGGTAAGAGGACTCTTCATATTACCATTTTTTGTGGATACTCAGGAGATAATTACATGGTTGCAGCAGCACCTTGTAGACGATTATGCTTTTGCATATCAGATTCCTTAAAAATGCCGTCATCTTCAAACTGTTGTCATCATAATGTATTTTCAGGTAAGCTGGCCAGTTGTCTTAGCTTTAAGAAGAGCTAATTTGCTAGTGCAGCTGATCCAGTGAAAGGGGAGGCAAAGTGCCTTTTCTTATGTCCATGAAATTCTCTTAGAATGTGCTTATGTCAAATCTGAAAACACTTCTGAACACTTAATTTAGCACTTCTGAAATGAAATATTTACTTGAATTTGAACACTTAGCAAATACATGAAGTGTTGTCTTTGTGACTATGGTTGTAGCCCTAAATGCCTGGGTATATCTGCCTGTGTGTGTGTCTCCCTCTCCAGAAAGAGCTGGTGTGATGGGTTGTACCAAACAAATAGCAATTCCCTTTTTTTTTTGCCGCCTTCTCCCTAAAATAGGATTAGAGCCTTCTAAACAGAGCTTTTTACATCTGTGAAAATTGCCTGGTAGTAATTTGAACAATATTGCATTAGGTGAATCTTTTTGTTCTTAATATGCACTTCAGTAATATTTTGTAACAAAAGCAGTGTTTTTCTGCGTAAAATGCTGCTGCTGTTCCTGCTATTTTAGTTAATATGCTTACATCCGTTTGAAACCAGAATGAAGAAATAGCACTTATTCATGGCTCTTGTCTCTCAAACTTGCAGCATGGCTTTTCATGCGTAACAGATCGATGGGAAGAATGGCTTTATTAATCTCTCATCTGATTTCCTATGCTGTTTTGACAAGAAATCCAAAACTTCCAACCCTACCGTCAAAAAAACCTTGTCTTCCATTTTTTTGCATACTTACTCATGTACAATACATATATATATATATATATCAGCTTAATGGTACCTTTGTCTTTCCCTGTCAATTTAGACCAGTGAGACCTTCATTTTTAATGAAAGTATAGCTTTTAAGTGTTGTTCTTACACCCAACTTCAAGCTGTGTGAATCATTCTTCAGCGTGACAGAGAGCGCGCTTGTCTCCTCACTACTTGGTATTGGCACAGGAGTAAAGCTGTTCTGGGCTTTCATCTGGCTCCCCTGAAGACTTTTGTTTTCCTGCTGGTTTTCTAGTGTTCTGGTGTTGCCTTTGGTTTACATTTCTTCTCTTGGTGGAAAAAAAAAATACGGGAAGCTTTTGTCCCAGAATTTGAATAGTGATGTGGCAAACTTGTAAGCTCTGTGTAAGCAGGAGTGAATGCAGAGAGCAGAGTGTGAAAGTCTTGTGTGTTTTTAGGCGTTTGATGAAGCGATAGCAGAGCTGGACACGCTGAATGAAGAGTCCTACAAAGACAGCACTCTGATCATGCAGCTGCTTAGGGACAACCTCACTGTAAGTATCGTGGGGCGAACCACGGCGCTGTGCGCTCTTGCTTCTTCAGGCTGCTGGACCCCGCTGAGGGGGAACCTGCAGCTGAAGGCTTTGGAGGTTTTGTGCCATTAAATGCCTTTTCTGAGGCATTAACTGCATGTCTCAACTGCACTGCTTTTTGTAACCAGACCAGTCAGACTTGCTTGTTTAAACCAGAGGTCACTTGTTAACCACTGTCAAACTCAGCCTTTTTTGTAAAAGAAAGTGCAGTTTGTCTGTTCTCAGCAGCCACCTTGTCGTTGGGTTGAGCTTGCAAACTTCTGCTGGCTTTCTGTAACCCTCTGTCCGCTTTCTAGTTCAGTATTCTTTACCTTTATTATTCAGTTCAATTCTGTAGTGCTCTTAGCTGAGAAAATTGCACAGCTACTGCTAATTACGCCATCTTCCCCTTCTTGACGATTGTAATTAACTGGGTGCTTTCAGCATAAACATGTGTTTGTATTTTCTTACAGCTATGGACGTCGGAAAACCAGGGAGATGAAGGGGACGCTGGGGAGGGAGAGAACTAATGGCTGTCACGCTTCACTATATGTTCAATGTCACCCTGTATCCTACACATATATCCCTTTGTGCGACAAGCAAAAAGAATAGTACATCGACTTTCACAACCTCAACGTAGCAAAAAAAACTGTCTGTGGGGTAAAAACGGTTGGTTGGTGTTTTGTGTACTTAAAGCGGAGGTCGGTTATTATAATGGCATTCCGAACTTTCCTATTCTGAACATTTACAGTTATGATTACCGTGTTTATATTTTTAACTGAACACTGTGATTATGGGTTTTGTGATTGCAATTTGACTTTACAAAACTCTTATTGGTAGAAAAGTAGACATCAATTATGTAACTCTGGCGAGCTTAATTTGGCACCAAAATAGTCGAAGTACAATTCTGTTGTAAAGTTGTACAGAAAGTTATAGAGATTCTATTGTGACACTGGGGCATGGAAGGAAAACGATCCGACGTACGGCATTCCAGTTGGTGACACTGCTATGGATTAGTTGAACGGGCACACTCTGTAGACATTTGCAACCCAGTCTGAGGCACCGCTTTCAGTCAAAAGCTCACTTTGTCAGTCCTGTCTTTTCTGGGGATGGGGTTTGTTTGGGGGAGGAGGGTGATGGGGGAATTAGCAGCTTGATTTCCAAACTCTTTACGCTGGCAGATAACTGGGATTTGACTTCTAAAAGCGCTTTCATGCTCATACAACATGCATGACTAAGCCCCTTCCCACAGCAATAACGTACCTAATTATACCTTAGCTATTCTTCAGTAGTGAGGATTCTTGGTTCACTACCATGGACTTGCAATAGGAGAAGATTCAATTTTTTGAATGGCCTTATTAGTTTGGATGATACCATGAAGTGATCTCCCACTTTGGCATTAGTTTCCTCTTAGGTGAATCGAAATCTCCATGGTATTCCCATTTTGAATTTATCCTGAAAACTTCTTAAGTGACCCATTGAGCCACCTTTAAGTTCACTTCAGAGCAATTTTTTCTCCCATTGGACTCTCTTCATCCTTGACCCTCTCACCTGTTTAAACTCCATTAAAGCAATTTTGGACTCCCACGTATGCATTATCCTGTTTTTGATTATGGGTGATATCAGGATGGTGGGTGAGACCTGGGCCTGCTGGAGGACGGGTTTCTTTCCAGGCTGTTTGAGAGCTGCCAGTGCTCTTGCTGTCTTCAGCTCTTGTCTGCCTTTTTCCTTTTTTTTTTT
>VXAK01026345.1:304-26044 GCA_013399435.1 Arenaria interpres
AGCAGGCCAGCCCCCAACCTGTACTGGTGCATGGAGCTATTCCTCCCCAGGTGCAGGACTCTACAGTTTTCCTTGTTGAATTTCATTGGGTTCCTCACCACCCAGCCTGTCCAGGACTCACTGTATGGAGGCACAGCCTTTTGGTGTGTGAGCCACTCCTCCCAGTTCTGTATCATCAGCGAACTTGCTGAGGGTACACTCTGTCCCCTCATCCAGGTCACTGATGAATATATTGAACAGGACTGGACCCAGTACTGACCCCTGGGAACACGACTAGTTACAGGTCTCCAATTGGACTCTGCGCTGCTGATCACAACCCTCTGAGCTCTGCCATTCAGCTAGTTCTCAATCCACCTCACTGTCCACTCATCTAACCCACACTTCCTAAGTTTAGCTATGAGGATGTTATGGGAGACAGCATGAAAAGTCTTGCTGAAGTCAAGATAGGCAACATCCATGCTCTTCCCTCATCCGTCCAGCCAGTCTTATCATTATAGAAGGCTCTCAGATTGGTCAAGCGTGCTTTGCCCTTGGTGAATCCATGCTGACCAAGTCATCATGGTGTCAAGGCATTCTTGACTCCGAATTTTGATTTCCATGACTAAATTAAGATGAAAATGATTTTGAGTAACAAAAGGCTACTACTTTATCAATTTGTGATTAAATTGCAAATAAGAACCATCACACACTAAAGTTCAGTTAAGAAGGAGTTTCTGATGATTTTTAAGGCCAAATTATTATCAAAAGTTAAAAAAAAAATCACAGTAAAAATGCACTAGAAAAAAAATCAGGACTGTGTTAAATTTGAATGCAGTCTTTTCATTAAATTCACTAGATTTGTGACTACATCCCATAGGATAAATTTTTATTATATTACAATGAGAAAAGTAATCTTCAGTAGCAGATAGAACATTTTTGTTAACTGCACAATGTGTCTATGAATGTGAGATTGTGATAAACATTTGCCCATTTTTTCGGACATGCTTGCATGTCACTAATTGATCTCCAAATTACTCCTTCCTCACTGAAATAAAAATAAATAAAAATCTGTTCTCCTAATGAGTTAGTAGTTTGTGGCTAAGGACAAATATATGGATTGTACAGTCCACATGACAGACAGTCTGCCAAGGAAGCAACTTGATGTCTAATTGATGAAGGAACTATATTACTGGAAAGATCTTGTGGTTTAAATTATAGAGAATTCTATACCTATGATTACAAGACAGCTTCACGATATGTTCTAAGAAAACCTGACAAGTGCAATTTAGATCTGCCTTCCAAAACCATGAAAACCGTGAGCCATAATAAAATTTATCAAAAAAAGCATGGATACCGCAGTGAAACATTGAGTATGCTTTCTGGGTATGCTGCATGCAACCTAAATACTTAGAATCACCAAATCACGTAGAACAATTCAGGGTGACAGGGACCTCTGGTGGTCACCTAGTCCAACTCCCTGCTTAAAGCAGGGCTCATTCAGGGACTTGTCTGGCTGAGTCTTAAGCACTTCCATTATGTGACATCCCACAACTTCTCTGGGCAACTTGCTCCAGTATTTAAATACCATCACTGTACTTCTTGTTTTAGTTATCAGGTTTTCTCATGTTCCAACTTTTTCTTGTTGCTGGTTCTTGTCACCATACATCTGCAAGAAGACTCTGACTTAGTCTTTTCCCAGCAGGCAGCTGCAGAGCAGTGAGGGGTCCCCTTCTTCTTCTCCTCCCAGGATGAACCAGCCCAGCAACCTCCACCTTCCCTTGTACGTCCCAGGCTCCAGCCCTGACCATTGCAATGAACCTCCACTGGACTCACTCCTGTAGGTCAAGGTCTATCCTGTCCCAGGAGCCTAGACCTAGACCACATGCTCCTGCTGACGTCTCATCAGTGCTGACCAACAGGGTAGGATCAGTGTCTGGCCATGCCGCTACACAGCTACAAGGCAGGGGAGGGCTTTGGGGCTCCCTGAAGAGCACAAGAGCTTCTGGGTTTAAATTATTTACAGATCATCTACATAGACAGCAAAATCTACTGCTGCTAAATGAGTCATATGATTTTTTGTGTATGAAAATATTGTCTTCCTCCCCAACAAAACAGTTGTTGAAGAGGAACTCTTTTCTTTACAAAACTTGTATAAATACACATTTTGTTCTCTTCTCCCAGGCCACACCAAAAATCTCTGTCTCAAGATGTTTAAATATATTTTTTGTTTCCTTTTCCATCTTATAAACATTTCTTTAGTGAAAGCACGTACTGTTACAACAATCAAAATTGTCTTCAACTTAATATAAGACATTTCCCTAAGAAGCATATGTTCGAGAACAAGGACCACATCCGTGTTCATGGTTGCTAACCAAGTGCCATTATATGGAGCTGTGAGCTGCAAGAATATTTGATAAGTGAAATTTTTACATGTAAGAGACCATACTGTTTTATAAAAGCTGTGGCAATTTTCCAGTTAGCACTATCAAAGCACATAATCATGACAGTAAATAATCATAACTGTAGATCAAAGATGTTTAGGGTGCACAGTGTGACCCCTGCCTCCCTGCTATTTGAAGGCATCTATCCTGTCAGATGGTGGGCAGTGTTCTAGTACCAGTGCTGTTAATCGATATAAAACATCAAGCGCAGGTATAGTACTGTGTCATAACATATGTAACAGCAGCTAATTTCAAAGGAGGCAGTGTTTCGAAATGCCTAGTATTGACTGGTCAGGATCACTGGCTGACACTCTCAGCAATTGCTAACGTGTTTTTGTAGCTTCTCTGGACTGATGTTTTTCATTTGTATATAATAGGTTTTATTAAATCTGAGAAGGTATGGCACTCTCACTTTGTAAAACTCCAGAGGGGGTGTTCACTGCACAAATTGAACTTTATTGTTACTATTGTGTTTGAAAGGAGATGGTGGGGAAATGAGTATTATTTTATTCCTACCTTCGTCTCTAGTTAAGAGATGTCCCATCCTTTATAGGAAATCTGTCACAGATTTTGGTTTTATTTATCCAAAAAGCAAAAAACAAGTCCTGCTAAGTGACATCTAAACTGCTTTAGTTCTGACCTGCTTCCTACTCAAATATCTTTCACAACCTAATAATTTGCACTGACTTTTCAAATTTTTATTCTTGATGTTTTCCCGCTTGCCCATAAGCCCTTCTAACTTAATCCTCTACTTCCTTTCCCCATGTAGAGGAATTTTTCCCTCAGCTTCTGTCTACCCAAGAGATCCTCTACAGAGTTTAATCGTACTTGGATTTCAGTTGAGCTAGAGCCTGCCACTGGCGCTTGTCCATGGTTTAAGCTCCCAAATAATCCTGTAGTACAAGAGATAACAATGCTGTTGTTCTCCCTTGAGATGAAAGATCTTCTTGCAGAGCACTGTGCCTAGTAGCCCTTCTCCTGCCCAGAGGAGGAATGGCTAGGAGTGTGTCCGTGTACACGCTGTAGTCTAGTTGAACAAAGTTGGGGAAGATTGTTTAAACAGGACTCGACTGTCTATACATGTCAGTGTAATTTTCATTACAAAGTTACAAGGAACAAGCAATGGTGTAACAGCGAATGTTGTTTTAATTCCACTAGTTCTTTGCCTACCTTCTTCATGAACATAATCAAGAGTGAGCAAATATAGTGGAAAGTGAAGTAGGAAAAGGACAGAAGGGAATGTGGACAGCTGTAGAGTACGGCTGATCTGAGCTAGTCCTGAACTAAATTTTTTTTGAGCTGGAAAACTACCCAGGATCTGGTAAACACTGAATACAGACAAAAATCTGAAGCAGCTCACTGTTCAAATGTGTTATTCTATCTCTAATAATAACTCTAGGCTTTTTCAGTCCCTCTACTCTTTTCTTACTATCAGAGATTACTTTGGCATTTATGTTTATTCAGAAGCTAAAATCATACATCCAACTGAACTCACGTAAAGATTTCTGGCACTGTGGCACACCTCATGGCATCCCATATCTTGCAGGGACAGGCCATCACCGTATCATGAAACCTTTTACATCATATCAAATTTAATCTTGTGGTAAGGGGAAAAGGGAAACGGGAAGGGGAAAAGGAAAGGAAAAAGGAAAGGAATTTTTCTTGATTTACAGGGGAGAGAGGAAAGTCACCCCAGACAAACAGCAGTAGGGTGTAATTGCATTAGACTGAATGCATGGTACCTTTATAAGGCTGTTTTGTCTTAACGCTAGTGTTAAATATTTCTGTTCCTATATCACTGTGCTAAAGGATGACTGTCTTCCCTGTGAGCAGATTGAAATAAGATAGAGATGTCCCCTAAAATCCCATAATTTTCAATACTTTCTGGCAGGCTGTATTGGTGCCTTTCATGTGCAGTAACTTTAAAAAGGTTAAGGTCCTGTCATGGGACCCTAATCAAAAAATAACTTTCACTGAAAAGAGGCAAAAAACCCAAAGAGATTGATAAGTCCATTCACCTTAGATCTATCCTTTATTGAACAGATGAAAGCAATATGTAATAGGTGGCAAAATAGTAGTTCTGTCACTTTTAAATAGGACTTGAAACTCTCTGCCATCAAATTTGTATGTTTAATGAAACTAGTTCACGTACTGAAGAATTGTGCTGATTTCTCCCAATTTATTTCTAATTTATGGGCATTTTTAAATTACATCCAGGGCCTCTTTTTATGCTAACATTAAAAAATATTGTTAAAATTAAATGAACAGCATTTTTATCTGTTCTGTTCAAAGCAAAGATGCTAGATTGAATTTTATTTCTTACACTGAGATTGAAATTCTATTTTAATATGCAGAACTACAGTCTAGGGAATCATAAAATGCAGAGTGTTTTTATTAGATGATGGCTTTGCACCTCTAGTTAACAGGAAAGCTGATTCATCAAACAGTACTGATCAAGACACTGGGGCCTAAAAGGGAAATTGACCACGAACATGTACCTATTTTGCAGTATGTAATTGTTTGCTTTTGGGTTAAACTCAAATTCTGCCAATAAAACTTTTATTTAAAAATACAGCTTTGTTACAGATCAAGGCAATGACAAGGTTGAAGCATGTATTGTTCTTCCATTTACAGGCTATTAGTTATGGAATTTTAAGTGTTGGTTTTTAGGTGGTGACTCAGGCTGGTATTTCTCTTGATGTCTGCATAATTTATGGGTCTAGGTTTGTTTGAATAGTATACTGCTGCTAAAAATATAGTAAGTGGATTTAAAAAAAATCAAGTAAAGCCTGCAGAAAACTGCAGGTGCAAAATTATTCCTGCATATAGTGAGTAGTATTTTAAGGAAGTGCTTTAAATATAAATTTGGTAATTTTCTTAGATTGGTTTCACAACTTACACGAGCAAGCCAGGTTAACTGGCTTGGTGAAGTGTTACATTCTTCTACCAGTAGGCACTGACTGGGTTCTTCGGTGTTAGTCATGGTTGATTGACATTTCATGGAGTGTGGTAATGCAAAATGATCTATCAGAAGTCTTTCTGGTTTAGGATATGAGCTGCCATCTTTGTCATGAGACACAAGGTGCTGCTCCTTGCAGTTTGAAACGGGGTGCATATTTAATTCCCATCAGAATACCTTAGTATGGCCAATATAGAGAGAGGTCTAAAAGTGTATATGAGGGAATGCATCTCATTTGCTGAATAACAAGCAACAAAAAAGGAGCAAGAATTCCAAGACAATAAAAATCTCCTTTGTAGAACGATGCTTTATATAGCCCTGCATTTAATATCTGTTAGCTCGTAAGTGTTCGCTGTAAAGTGCCAGATGCTTCTCAGTCTCTGTTCTTGGTTCCTCCCAGTAGCCATTGTAGAGCTCTGTTTTTCAAATGTGACCTCTGAAGAGGTGCTCAAGACTACCTTTAGGTTTAACAATCCAGTGTGCATTTCCGTGGAGTACTTGTGCTGCAGCAAAGGGGTATAACGGACCTTCAAGACAGAGCTGACACTTGGCTGGAATTAACTTTATGCAGAAACAGGTAGCAGCCTGTTTTAAGTGACTGGTTGTGGTGTCCAGACCAGGTAGTGCTGCAATATACAGAAATAATGTCTATGATAAACTTATGTCTGTCAGTGCCCAACCTGTTTTCATATGCACAGTGCAGATGAGTGCTCTGCCATTCTCAGGGGGGTTCTGTTACATCTGTGGGAGCCAAGATCATATTTTCACACACCTGAGATGGATGCATAAAGGTAGACAGCATATAAAACCCTATCCTTGCAATATCCTGTTTAAAGGGACCCTTTCCTTATTTTTGCATGTGTATTCAAGTATAGTGAAAAATAATTCCTAAACTTTCAATGTATTTAATCTTTTTGTTCTGTAAATCATAGGAGTACATAGTGTGTCTTAAAATGAGGCTACGCATGTCCAGTTTCCCTGCAGCAATTTATCAACAATGATATTTTGGCTGACCCCTACAGTATAAGCCAATTTACAAAAATATCAGCTAGGCAAGAGTATTTGGTAATCCTTTGAAGTAAAGAAATCTGTGTTCATATTCTCCCCTTCTGCAAGTATTTGTTTATAAATGAAAAGTGATACTATCTCTCCCACTCCCAATGCTTTCCCTTGATTTTTTCTGCTGTTTCAAAATTATAAGATAAATGATAATTCTAACCAACTAAATTTCTTTTTTAAAAAGGAAGAAAAACAAGTCAATCTCTGAGCTGAGGCCTTGAGCCCTCCAGAAAAACCGTATAGCTATTGGCCTGAGAACAGTTCTGTGCTCTTGAATCAGAAGAAAAGTGAAGAAAAAATCAAGATAGTAAGAACAAAATAATTTCAATTCATCCACTGTTCTCTGAAGCTGATACAGTTGTGCCCATTAATTTGCATGTCTTTGGGTCAAGCTCCATAGACATGTTTTAAAATCTTTGATTACTTATTTTTCTTAAAGGAAGGTGGGGGGGAGGGAGGAAGGGCAGGGGGAACAGGACCAGCCAACCAGCCCAATGCTCAATAGAACTTTCTTTTTCACTTAAATCAGTTTACCAGACTAGAATATAAACGCACACAACCTCCTTCTTGTTATTTATTATTCCTTTTGACTTGAATCACTTGATAAAACTTTTTGAGGAGAAATGGACAATGGAGTCAGGGTTGCCAGCAGTGAGTAGGAGAGCTGATGTCACTGAGGGGCAGCTGAGCCCAGCCTTCATGGTTCAGCTTGGTCTAGAATGCCTGGCTCTGCTGCTGGACAAGGACAGAGGTTACGAAAAGCTATTGTCATCTCCTGCCTTTGGTCCACCTCTGGATTTGGTAACACCTTGGCTCTCCCAAATTGTGAAAATGTAACCTGAGGTTGGTGGAACATATGGGGATGTTGATGGCCAGTTTGCACTGTCAGGTGTGTTGGCCATGACCTGCAGTGATGCCGTGGTCCTGGGCTGAGAAGCTCTATCATGCGAGCTGGCATAGCTGGAATAACTGGAGAAGTTTTTACAGATCTCGTGTCCAGGGCAGTCATTAAAAAAAAATATTTATGGCATTTTTGTAGTTGCTGAGATACTTTTTTAGTTGTCTTCCCTCCCCCCCCTGCCCCTGCTGAATTTGTATTTGTGTTAAAGCACTTGTTTACGCAGTGCTATCAGTACCCTTGGTGTCAGGGTAAATGGAAATGAAAAGAAAAAATCTTTGCCTTCCATTGGAAACCTACTAGGGCATCATTAATTCATTCTAATGACTGGGAGATCAATTACAAAATACTGATTTTTACCAGTCAACAAGCAAGGGAACAAACACAATAAAAAAATCAAGGATAATGTAGCGTTAAAGGTACTTTGTTGGTTTAGTTGACAAATGTAATTTGATTTAAATTATTTATGATAGTACTGCATTTAGTAGTAGACTCATAAATGCTCTGTAGTACAATTTGTAAAAATAAAGCAATGCATTACATTTAAAAGCACTTGTACTGAATGTGATACTTCATGTGTGTATGGTGATATATATGTACCACTAATGCATGTATCATTGGCTGTAGAGAAGTAAGGTATGCTATGCAGAGTTCGATTTTCTGTTTTTTATCTTTTGCCATTTTCACACAGCATTTTTGCTATACTCGAACATTATTTTTATTTTCCTTTGTCTTTACTGCCTCAAAACTTGCAGTGAATCAATAAAGCCTTCTAAGGGCTCTTTGCGGGTGAAGTTAAGACACTTTGGAGAACATTTTCCATCTGCTTTTCTGTTCCCAAGTCACTTAAGAGCCTTCAGCATCTTATCTTTTTCCACCAGGTGCAATGGCAGTAGCAACTAATAAATCTGAGTTAAAAATCTGTCAAGTAAAATGAATAATATACAGAACCATGTGTGCACAAACACCAAGTTTGCACATATATCAGATGCAACTAGGAGATACCAGGGAAAAAAAGAAGGTATTTAGGTATAAGTAACTTCATATAACTTCGAAAAGCAGGACTCTGATGACCAGTGAGAAACCATATGCCAGCACTAATAGACTGGGGAATAGTTTCATTCTAGGCAGCATATTTATTACAGAGGTTAATGCTCACTAGAGCACAGCTACACACCATGAAAACTCATAGTTCCTACTCTTTTTTAATTTTCTTGTTCCACTTACCCTGAGCCACAGATGTTTCTGTTTTCTTGGGTATAATTTGAGCATTTTTTCAACCTGAAAGTGGAGTTACATAACTAATTCTAAACGTTCTAGTTCCACTTCTTTATGAAAAAGGGAGTATGGCCTGGAGCAGTGTAGATTTAAGTGACTAGCCATCAAAACACAGGCATGAGGCATTGCAGTAGTTTATGATCTGACAGCTGGGTGCTGGAAGGGCCTGTTTGGGTACCTATAGGACCCTTAAATGTAATCATTACCAAAAGGACACTCTTTACTTTTTTCTACAGGATGTTTATGTAGGCAGGAATCCTTTTTGGTGTATAAATAACAGAGGAGTACTTAGAAATTATTTAAATACAAATTTCTTGTGTCAATCTAGGTGAGACTGACAATTCTATTTTAAATAAATGATGCTGTAGGTGCTGCCTTTCAACGAAGTGTCTTGTCTTAGCAGATATTTTCTCATCTAAAAGTTCTGCTGATTGAGGTTGGTAGGGCAAAAACTGCATGACTTGGAAACCAATAGGAAACATAAGGAGCACAGTGTTTCCAAATATTGGAAAATATTTCCAAATATTTCCAATATAGACAAAAATAAATTTTTGTTCAGCTACTTTTTAGGCATCTAAGAAAATCTAACATTTTCAAAATCATGGAAAATAGTAGTGCAAGACTGTATATTTAGCAGTTAAAAAAAAATTGTGTTCTAACAAAAATGCACTACAGAAGATTTTTTTTACCCTGAAGAAACAGAAAAGATGCTCAAGTGTTTGATAAAAAGTCCTTATTGTGGAAAAAGCAAAGCACAGGAATCTGGGGACAAAGAATACTGTATGGTGTGACAGATTTATTAAAGAAGAAATCCACACTAATCTGACTAATTTTTCCCCTTGATCTATGTTATCAAAATTTCACAGGCATTCTCTGCACCATACAGAGCACTGAAATAACTCCCAATGTGCTTTTGTAGTTGCCTCAGAAAGGAGGCACAGCCACCTTTATTGCTACTCAACACATGTAAGACTTGGAAAGAGTAAAGAAAGCAGCTAAATCAAACACTTAACTGGAGAAGAGGCAAAAAAAAGCAAAGAAAAAGAATCCAATTATTTTATGTTTGTTTTGCTAAATGGTTTTTCTGTCAAGAATTGTGGAGAAGAAACCATTCCTTCCTCTTCCTGCCTTTTCAACTTATTAGTCTCTATTCTATAAGGCTGGGAGCAGACAGTACCGTGTGATCAGCTATACATTGCTGCTGAGACTTCTGCCAGTGCTCATTAACCTCCTCCTCCAAACATCAACAAAGTAAGGCCTAGGCTTTGCCTGCATATGATCTAAAACAACAGCAATTGAAAAAAAAAAAAAAACACCTTTTCCAATCATCCTGCAGTTGGTAATTGTCCTGTTTCTTTCCCTTGTAAATGATCCTCTGGTTGAGGAAAATGTCCCCTCCCTCTACCCCTGCTTGAAATCCCAGCTGCAGATGTAGTTCAAAGAGCAGGAGTTCTACAGCCCTCAGGCTTTCTGCAGCTCATGAACTTTTGGATCCTGCAAGGTGCTGACAGCTCAAAACATCCAAACAAATCCCTAAAGAGCACAGAGGATGCTCAACACCTCTCAATTAGGACTCTGATTACTTCAATATCTCCTCTTTGGACCATCAGTTTACACTAGGGCAGGCAAAGAACACTGAGATGCCATGAGTGACAGGAAAAATCCTTTACATGCCAAGGTTTTACTCTTCAGGTTTGTTGCAGTGCAAAATTTAGGAGTAGTGGAAGTAGTGGAAGTAGTAGTGGAAGCAGTAGTGACATGGGAATATGGCTGGGATCAAGATCTTGACTTTGATTTAGAGCACCTTAGCTAAAGGGACCTGTAACAAGTTCTGGGCAAGACATGTGAGCAGCCTGCGGATGGCAGCTCCCAGGTGGTGCCGCTTGAAACCAAGGTCTTCCTACATCAGCTGTGACACCTGTGTTGCTGGAAACCTCATGGCAGAGAGCTCCATGCTAAGTCTGGCCAACACAGAGCTTTTCTTTTACAATGAGCTCCTCTTTTATTAACCTGCTGTTCAGCCTCTGGAAGTGCTGTTATTTTTTTGGGTGTCACTGAAAATTACTAATTGAGGGAGGTGGTTCAGTGTTAAAGATAGACAGTAAGGCACATCTTTCCTTTTAAAATAACTGCTTATTAATATGCAGCTACCCTAAGGTATATCTTATCTTAATTATGTCTGGGAAAAATAAAATACAATTTTACCGAAATGATCTGGACTTTAGCAAGGCCTTTGATACAGTCTCCCACAGTATCCTCCCAGAGAAATTGGCTGCCTGTGGCTTGGATAGGAATACTCTCCACTGGGTTAAAAACTGGCTGGAGGGCTGGGCCCAGAGAGTGGTGATGAATGGAGTCAAATCCAGTTGGCGGCCGGTCACAAGTGGTGTCCCACAGGGCTCGGTACTGGGACCCATTCTCTTTAACATATTTATCAGTCATCTGGACGAGGGGATCGAATGAACCCTTAATAAGCTCGCAGACGACACCAAGTTGGGTGGGAGTGTCAACCTGCTGGAGGGTAGAGAGGCTTTGCAGAGGGATCTGGACAGGCTGGATCGATGGGCTGAGACCAGTGGGATGAGGTTCAATACGGCCAAGTGCCTGGTCCTGCACTTGGGTCATACCAACCCCAGGCAGCGCTACAGGCTTGGGGAAGAATGGCTGGAGGGCTGCCTGGCAGAAAAGGACCTGGGGGCGTTTGTCGACTGTCGGCTGAACATGAGCCAGCAGTGTGCCCAGGTGGCCAAGAAGGCCAACAGCATCCTGATCTGTATGAGGAACAGTGTGGTGAGTAGGACCCGAGACGTGATCGTCCCCCTGTACTCGGCATTGGTGAGGCCTCACCTCAAGTACTGTATCCAGTCTTGGGACCCTTACCACAAAAAGACATTGAGATGCTGGAGCAGGTCCAGAGAAGNGAGGCACCATCCCTGGAGGTGTGCAAAAGATGGGTTGACATGGTGCTGGGGGACATGGTTTAGTGATTGTTTTTTTGTCAGAGTTAGGTTGATGGTTGGACTACATGATCTTAAAGGTCCCTTCCAACCTAGATGATTCTATGATCTAAATATTTTCAGAATTATTTCAGAAGCTTTTACAGATATGTGCATAAGAAGAAAAGATATCACATGTACTTCTCCACTCTTAGATCTGTACCAAAACCTTACTTTTGTTGTGTTTTGGGTTTTTTTGCCCCTCTGTATTTCTCAGCCTCTAAGATATGCAAATGTTTCTCGAGCAAGATTATAAGAAGCATAATTGGTGCAAACTGTCTTTGCAGGGCAGTCTTTCCAGAATGATTGTTTTAGTTACATACTCACATTTAAATTTCTCTTTATTCATATTTTTCCCAAAATGCTTCTTTCAGTCACACCACACTCTCACCAGAATGTCTTCATCCAGCAACTATGAAGTTACTGACAGTTGTGAAGATGAATCCAAGTTATGGTTTCATCTGTGTCTCTTTAAATTGGAGTTTCTGATGAACTGTAAGTGTGGCCAAGTGGGGTCATCTCACAGGGTGTAAACAGAAGATATCTATGGCTGTCACAGTGCTTACTAAAATGTATGTGCTCGTCTGTCTTCAGCATCTTTCTTTCCTGTCCTAATCACGTGTTTCTCAGAAATCTATGGCTTGACAACTGTGCCTCATGCCTCATATAGTGCAGATTAACATTCCCTGGTTCATTATGAAGTTTACAATTGACATTGGAGGCAGCAGGGGCTGATTATCTTAAAGGGCAGGATCAGGCCTTATAGTAGGTACAACTAGAATGCAGCTTTTCTCTGCAGGTCAGCCACAAATACAGCTAAATGTGGCAGGGCTTATATCAACAACATTGAACAGAAGTTAACACTGATGTACATAACGTGGTTAGCACTATAAAACTTCACCCACTCAAGAGCAAGAATCAGGCTTTGGCTGCATAGAACATGTCTTATTGGTTTTACATATCTCTATTTGAGCGAAACACTAACTCTATTGCTGGCTATAACTGTGTGATTGAGAATGTGATCAAAAAGACTGGCTGCATGCCCAATATTAGATGTTTGCTTAAATACTTTGCTGAATTGGGGAATAAATGGCCCTGACATATTCTGTGTAGCTTCTGAATCCCAGAATAGCCCCAAATAAATCTACTCACAGAGACATTTTTTTAATACTGTACAGTTTGTAACATTAGACTTGACATTTTTATATATGCATTATTGCTGAGATACAGTTGCTGTGGGAGGTGTAATTTAGAATTTTCCAACGCTTGCACATTTAAAAATCTCTGTCACAGCATTACACTAATATGTTTATAGTTGCATTTCCTTATTTTTTTATCTGAGTGCTGTACTGTGTCTTACTTTTATAGAGCTCTATAAAATTTATCTAATTAACCCTCTCCATGTTACCCAATTATTTAGGTTTTTGTGATGAGGAGTGAATTTCACCCTTAGGGATCAGATGCCAAATTAAATTGTTTAATTTAAGTTTTATTAATGTTCATAATGCATTCTTTTCTGAATATAAGAAACCAACAATTTTTGTTTGTAATAATACTTTTCAGCAAAATATTAAAGTAGTTAAATTCTTATCAAGATTTCTTTGATTAATCAGGTACTTTCTGTCCTTTTACTCTGCATACTGAGGCAACTGAGCTGTTCAGATTTTAAAAAAAAGAGAAAAAGTCTGCATCCATCATGTCTTAGAATAACCTTCAGACATATGGCATACTGCATAAATAATTGATGTCATCAAGGCTTATGTCAAGGTACAACACAAACAGTTAAGGTGCATTTGGCTTGAACTAGCAGATGAACATGAAGACAAATGATATGGAATAAGGGTGCATTTTTTCATGTCTGCTGTTGGCATTGCCACTGACTTTCTCACGAGAGAAACTAGATCAACACAATCAGGGCATTAAATGTTTAATAGCAACTTGAAACATTTAAATTTTGCTGCAGACAGACCCCTCTCAAGCAGTGGCTTAATCTTAATTAACATGAGCACTTAAGTCAGAAGACTGACCACCCTGCAGAAATGGTGATGCTCACTGGTCCTTGCAACACCAGATCACAGAATCACAGAATCACAGAATCCACATGGTTGGAAGGGACCTCTGAGATCATTGAGTCCAACCTCAAACAAACAAACAAACAAACAAAAAAACCCCCAAAACCAACAACAAAACAAAAACAACAAACCAAAAACCACAACACCCCACCACATCACACCCACCCACAAACCAATAATCTTGGGCACCAGAGCATACTCTGAAAAGCCATGTCTACACACTTAAATACCTCCAGGGATGGTGACTCCACCACCTCCCTGGGCAGGCTGTTCCAGTGCCTGACCACTCTCTCAGTAAAGTAATTCTTCCTAAGATCTAATCTAAACCTCCCCTGCTGCAACGTTAGACCATTTCCTCTGGTCCTGTCATTATTCTCTTGGGAGAAGAGGCCAACACCCACCTCTCTACAACCTCCTTTCAGGGAGTTGTAGAGAGCAATGAGGTCTCCCCTCAGCCTCTTCTCCAAACTAAATATCCCCAGATCTTCTGCAAGCTGCCAGCAGGTTCGGACTGGTGGGCTCGTGGCTCACAAGCCTTGGTGTATGCTTGAGAGATATCCCAGGCATCCAGGTAGCTCTGAGGCTTTGTGGTCTGTCCTTGCATGCAAGTCCCTTCTCCAGGGCTAAGCTGGCTGGCTGTCTGGATGGAGAAACAAGGGTGGAGAAGTTGGCATAGAGAGGAGCAAACACTCAAAGCAGAAACTGCTGCAGAAATTCTCTCTCTGCTTGTTTGACCTGTGATCTGAAGCTGCAAGGCCACCTTTCTCTTCTCACTGTGTCCTTCTATGATGTGTTTTCTCAAAGGAAAGATGCTGGGAGTACGGAGACCCTGGCACCTTGGTACCCTTTTACCTGTGATATGTATTGATGGATTTCATGTGTATTGATGCTTCCCCTTGCCTGCTGTCTCTTAACTCCTGCAGGTGAAAGTTGTGATACTTTATTCGAGGCAAGTGGCCTGGAAGCAAGCACCTACCTGTGGTTGTCCACGTGGTGAAAGGCAAGATAGCACCCTTTACCATAGCAGTACAGGGCACTAGGCTGGGTGAGCTGGGAGGGAAAAACCTGCCTTGTTCTTGCTGGAGGAATCAGTGCAAGCCTCACAGTCTGGGTGTCTCACAGAATGCTGAAATTTAAGTCATAAAAATCAGACATAGAAATACATGTTGCTGATTAGAAAAGCTGTGGTAGAGTCCAAATGATACTCACAGTCAGCATAAGAAATGAAAAATATTCAATTTTTTTTTCTATCTCTTTTTTTTTGTCCTCCTTTTTTCTCAAAAGAGTACATGTAGAATGTTCATAAAATATGTACAGTTGAAGGAGAAATTTATGTTGGGGCACAACAGCCTGATTGATAAATTAGTGACAGACAGACTTTTAGCTAGAAATTTCAAATTCCATGAGCAAAGCATTGTGTTGGGTTTTTTTAAGTATGATAAATAGATTACATTTGAGATTAATTTTGTTGCATATAGCTATTTCTACCATTTATCCCAAAAAACATGTCAATAATATGTATCAAAGAAAGCAGCAAAAAGAAATCTCATCCATGTATGATGGGAAGGACATGCCCTACAACAAAGTGTTGTGTCATATGTCTATGAAATAAGGTTTATTGGGGATTTTATACCTGTGGTAGAACTCGTCCTCTTAATGTGCTTCTGAGTTATTCTAAATCACAGAGTTGCAAGACAGCCTTGAGATCTGTCAGACCATCAATATGTTTTGGTGGGCTTACTTTTATGCTGACTCATGAAGCATAAGTTCAGACTGAGAACTAATGCTTCCAGCCCAAAATTCTCAAGTAAGAAGTTGTTTGCATATATGTACATGAAAAGTATGTATTTTTATAAGCTTGATGCACCTAGGTGTCACTTTTTTTGCCTACTGCATAGAAAACTGGCTGATATAGATGTTTCAGACTTATATGCTGCAAGTAAAATAGTCTGCCCCAGGAGCAGGATTCTCAGTTATGATATTTCCACTACAAACTATGCCGAAATGAGCGGGCAATATTCATTTTCCGCAAAAGCTTTGAAATTAAATTAACAGAACATTGTATTTATGGCAGAGCATGTGTAATTTTATCACCACCCCCTCCCCACATAATTTGTCAACTAACGCACATTAGTAGAGCTATATTATATATTTTGTTTCCCAGGCTCCTAACTCAATGTGTGCATTCATTGGACCCATCTCTTTGTTGCTCACTTGATCCTGCTTCACTCTTCTCAGCAACTAGTAAAAGTGGTGGTGGGAGGTAACCTAAACTTGTTTACGTTTCTTTTTTGCAAAAAAGTAATGACAGAATAATTGAATCTAAGAAATGTCTACAGATAAAAAACAAACAAATAAACGAAAAAAAACCCCACCAAAACGTATTTCCTTAAGGACTATTAAAACTAAAAATTTTTTCAATGATTTCATGTGAGTGTTGGCTCAGACCAAGTCCATTGTTTATCATAGAGGACATGAAGATGTTAGAAAAAATGCTTTCTTAGTCCAGTCAACTGTCAAGCTCCTCTAACACTAATAATCTAAACCCAAAGTTTTTTGTTGTCCTCTGCTATGTTCTACATATATATTTGGGCGGTTCATTATCAGTATATGCATGAATAAACAAACTTATTTTACTGTTAGCTCTTCTGTGTGCTTTGGATAAATCACAGAAGACCAGGTCATGCCCAGAATATTGCTCCCACTGACCTCAGTGGACCTAATTTCTTTAGTTGCCTGTGAACTGATCCCACACTTCCAGTAAAGACACAATAAATCAGGATAAATGAGAACTTGGAGGGACCATCCTACCTTTTATGGTCAGCAAACAAGAAAAGTAGAAACTGTGGACCTATTCCACACGTACCAGCTTTAGCACTGTGTGCAATTTGATGTTTATGGATATTACCGGTTTGCCTATTTTTTCACCAGTCACTCTTAGAGTTGCTTCATGCACTGTGTGTTCCCAGGAGTATGAAAAATCTGATCATGTATTAGATAATCTTTTTCATGGAAACCTTAATATTCTTTCAATCTCACGGTTTGTAAGCTCAAATCTGTTTGAATGGAGGTTGGTTTGTACTTGGAGAAGTAAGTACACTGAAGATACATACTTTTGGAGTGATGTTATCTGTCAATACGTTAACAAGAAAATACTTGACTGCTGCTATATTTAGTTAATTCTTAACACTGGCTCCTCCTCAGCATTCAGTGTCTCTGTTGCTTAAAATGCCACAAAAAATATCGCATCCTTTACTGAGTAGCTCCAACAAAGCATCTCAGAAATGTGTGTCAAGACAGGACACAAGCACTCTGGCATGGGGACTCCAGCCATGGAGGTGTAGTGGTTCTACCTGCAGCCATCTCACGTGGTTTTCAGGGTGAGGCAGGCTCTGGGCACTTCAGACCAATGAGCAAACCCTCTCATGTTGTTTCAGCGACCCTCCCCAAAACACAATGGTCAAAAATCATAGAATACATTTGGATACTTAGTACTGTATCTAATGTGGGCCTCTTAATCTGTGAATGGCACAAGTTTATGTTTTTTTTTTTAACATCCATTTCTTTTAAGAGTTAACTTTCTTGTCATATCACTTACTTTTCCCACATGATGTTGAAAATAGCTTTTCTTATTTACTGTGTCCTCTTTTTCTGTCTATTTTTGTGTCTATTTCTAGAGCGTAGATACACATGAAACACTCTAGTGTTTTATGTCTGCCTAATGTAAGGGGAGTCATGTTTTATAACTTAATGGATTTTTTAAAGCTAAGTGTAATCTTGTTAACTAGATCATATATTTCCCCCCCCTGTAATTTAAACAAGAAGATGCAGAATGTGTGTAGTGTTTGGTATAATTTGCCAGCATGAACTTCAGACTTTTTGTTAATTTGCTATACATGCTTCACATATAAAATGCAGGAAGATTTGAAAGATATTTTGTCTTCTATTATTTCCCTCACGTGCCTTTTTGGTTTAAAAAGAAAAAAATAATTGATGAAATGTAAATCTTACCAAAGGTAAAGAACTGAGTCGGAATAAGGAATTCCTGCTGCTTGATTATACAAAATGCAATACAATTAGATTTGGTTTCTTCCTGGTTTAATTTAGTTTATCCCCTTAGGAGAGATCCATTCACCATATTTAATTTAGCTGTAATACACTGTAGTAAATATTTTCCAAAAAGGAAAGCTTAATGAGTTGAAGACATGCATCACAAGCTTCCTACTTCCCAACTTACCTTTTCAAAAGCTTTTTTGTTCCATTAAAAAATTTTAAGGGGAAAATCAGACCTCCAAAAACACTCATGGTTTTGCATACTTAGTCAAGAGTTTGTTTATTCATTGAGGCACAAGCCTAATCCTACCTAAATCACAGGACCTTCTCCCCAGAGCTGCTCCCAGCCCCACTGGCATCACTGCTGGGGCTCTGGCCACCCAGGGCAAGGCTGCACCATGCTCCTGACCCAGGTGCCTACAGCTCTGTTTGCCCAACTTTTTCCTGCCCTTCTCCCTCTGGGTGACAGCCCTGCCCTGGCACATGTTGGCTGCAGCTCTCAGAGCAACCTCCAGTTGATATTTTTCCAAGCCTGAGGGACCACAGTTAGGTCTAGCCTGTGTGGAGGTGCTCCTGCTGCTCCATGTACCCCGAATTGGCAAGGAATAGAGGAAAACGGACTGCTGTCTTCACTACCTACATGCAAGAAACCTGCACTGAAAGTCCCACTCATGACTTCTTCATCTGTTTGACACAACACTCATGTGTCATCCCAAGCATTCAGAACCTCCAAAAAAAAAGGACAAGAGAGATATGATTTTAAAGGATTTTTTTTTCGTCTGCCTCTTAGATTTTGGAAAATATGGCTTACATGGTGATAGGCTGAGAGAGTTGGGATTGTCCAGCCTTGAGAAGGTTCCAGGAAGACTTTGTAGCAGCCTTCCATTATCTAAAGGGGGCCTACAGGAGAGATGGGGAGGGACTCTTTGTCAGGGAGTGTAGTGATGGGACAAGTGGTAACAGTTTTAAACTGAAAGGGGGGAGATTTATATTAGATATTAGGAAGAAATTCTTTGCTGTGAGCATGGTGAGGCACTGGAACAGGTTACCCAGAGAAGCTGTTGTTGCCCAATCCCTGGAGGTGTTCATTGCAAGATTGGATGGGGCTTTGAGTAACCTGGTTTAGTGGGAGGTGTTGCTGCCCATGGCAGGGGGGTTGGAATTAGATGGTCTTTAAGGTCCCTTTCAGCCCAAACCATTCCATGATTTTCTATGATATTTTGAGTTCTATATTAACAGGGAATTAGATCAAATACATTCTTTAGAAAGATTCTTATGAAAGCGTTAAATATTCCAGGATTTCAAGGAGAGTAACAACCTGGAATCACTGCCTGAGACCTTAGTCCTAGTGACATTAACAACAGATTTACAACTAATTTATATGCAGCCAATATTTTTCTCCACTTTGATTCCAGTCTCCATTCTGGCAAAACTGCTGCTGGAGAAACTGGTGAGAATTTTTCTGTGAATGGATCATTGATATGACACTTCCATCATGTGCTGAGAGATGTAATTCGCCTCAACAAACATGGATTGCGTAGAAACATAGATCTCATATTTATATTCCCTGTCAGGTGGATACTCTTCACAATCAGTAAATGAAGGTGCAAGAAAGGAACAAAATATAAAAATTAACTTTTATGCAGCTCTAAGGTCACATTTTTTAATAGCTTAAATCAGAATACAAAAGTTTAGGAGACAAAGGAAGAGAAAATCTTCAGAAGTATGCAAATTTTCTTCCTGAGAGCTGAAGAAAATCATAGTTTATAACTGCCTAAAGATCTGACCCTTGTTTGCTGCTGCAGTGTTAAATGAACAACTCTGCATACACATAGGACTTTCTAATCCTGATTTACTTTATACATCTGTAGATTGATAATAGCTTGATGAATTACAGTAATGTCAATATCATCCTGAGTAAAGGTGTAATAGTGTGCTCTGCTAGATACTGTTTTTAGTAAGATCTGATGTTTCTTAATGTCTTTCTTTTCAAAATACAGGAACTTTGAGTCACAAGGCTGTAGTTATTTTTACATTTTCAAACCTTGTATGAGGTAAATGACACAAACGCCTTTGTCAAGGGTAGACACCAGCATTAGCGTATTGGGACCAATGACTCAGTCAGTGCCTTGCTTGAAATGAAGCGTAGCAACCTGCATTTTCATCACAGATCAGCAGGACAGGCAGCATGTTATAGAAACATTAGCACTTCAGCAAAGCTTCGGGCGAGATCAGCGTGGGAACGAAAGCAGGGGAGAAGGACTGGTGTGAGCCAGGGACTGTGTTCACCACAAACTTGTGCGAAGTCTCCATGACACTATTCACACGCTTCTCTAGCGCGCAGCCACTGCACCAGGGGTGAAGGTGTGCAGGGACAGCAACACCTTGACAGACTACCGACCAGGGCAGTTTATCCATCATCACTAATGAAGCGCGCCGCAGAGCTACATGTGAGAGACCGAATACCAGGGAGAAGCCCTGCAGAGGACACAGGTGTGCAGGGGCAACCAGGGCCAGCTCAGGTCTACTGATCTGAGACATCGAGGGTCAGGCTTTTGGGGAAATAAAAGCGGTGACAACCTGAGGGTTGCTAGGGACTGTGCTGACTCCCTTAGCTTCTTTAGGATTTTATAACCTTAGTGTAGCTGCTGAGGGAAGTCTTAATGCTTAAAGTCTTAAAGCTAGTCTTAAGCATTTTTACTTGAATTTATTCAAAACTAAGCCCACCATTAGTTGAAAATGCTGAGAGAAACACAGATTTACATACAATATTCTTTTTTTGTGGTGTTTCTCAGAGAAATATTTGGGGACAGTGAAAGAGACTCATACTGTCCTGTTTCTCACCTTATTCTTTTAAGAGAGTTAGGAACAGTGATAGCTAATAGGATAAAAGAGGAATGGACTTCTTAGCCTGAGAGGTAAACCTTTATATATGAGAGAAATTTTATAGCAGCTTATCTTTAATCTTGTAAAAAGAGACATTGAGTGAAAGTAGTGCAAATCCTTACTCTGATTCCTCTTTTAAAAAGTTGGGGATGGGTGCATTTTGGGGTTTTTTGGTTGTCTTTTTTTTTTTTTCCATTTAGCTATAATCAGCAAATCTGGTCTTTTTATTGCAAATTTAAGCAAATGTGAAATTATTTTTTAAAACTGTAAAGTTGCCACATCTTGAATCCTGAGAATAGGGGATTTTATAGCCATTTAAAACTGATTTATATCTCTATACTTTATTATCCTTCCTGTACAGGAGTACCTATGGCATGTAAAGTACTTCTGTAGTGGTATAGATTGTCCACACTAAGACATTAATCCCTTTCTGAAAACACCAGTATCATTAAAGCAACTCAGTTTTCTATGACAGACAGAGCCTGAAAAATCTATTTGATTTGCAAAAAGTTGTATTTAAAGCAGAAGTGAAACATCCAGTGGAAACATTAAAGTGTTATAAACAAGGTTAAATCTGCTCTGCGGTGTCTGGGTGCTACTGCAGGTGCAACTGAGCTGGCCAAAACCACAGGTCAGTGTAACCTAATTTGTCTTCCACTCAGCGTTGGTGCCTCAGCTGCTGTGGGCAGAGAGGTATCGCTGCTCAGGATGGGTGCTGTGGGCTCTACAACACAGCTCCTGCATTTTGAAGTTCAACTAGTGCAGTTTTCTCAAAGGGATTTTCCCAATTTGGTTGCTATTTTGGAAGTCAAAAGAAAAATACAGTTTATCTTCAGGGGGAAAAGGCAGGTTTTTGTTTTTGGCTTTAGGAAAAAAGCCAGATTTCCATTAACAAGCATATGTTATAAGTAAGCTGCTTAAGGAAGGATGTTCTAGAGCTTTTTCCAGTATAAGCAGTGAGTAAAAACAATCTGAAACCCCAACTAAAACAAAAAATTTAAAAAAACCCACCTACAATAGCAAAAGGCTAGTCTTGTTTCCCCCAGTTTTGGAATTTCTCTTTTGGTCCTGGGATGAACGAGAGTTATTTGTGACCTGCTCTGGGTAGTCACATCTGGAATATAAAAACAGATGGCTTCAAAACAAAGAACTGCAATCAAATGCAAAAATAAAGCATATTCTCTTTGCACCTCTGACTGCATTCAGCATTAGCTATCATTGTTGGAATAAACAAGAAATTATACACACATTTGTGGTAAAAAGGGAATATTTGTATTAATGCTTCTTTTTTACTGCAGGATCAGTACAGTTTAAGCAATCCAGATTTAGATGTTACACTTTGGTTCATATCTTCTTGTGCTAAAGGCTGAATAAACACCATAAGGGAGGTGTTTGTCATGGGAGATACTGTATTCCAAATAGCAACAACACAAAAAAGGAAGGAAACAGAAGTTAGGGAAGAAGAAGGGACTATTGAAGAATCACACAGTAAATCATGGCAGAGCTAGGATAAAACCTAGATTTCTTGGTTCTGACTCAGTAATCCCAGCTATTGAGTATGCTGCATAGCATGAACATGCAGCACTTTGTGAAGAAACCTGCACTAGACATTTTGATGTTATTGACTTATTTAATCACAATAACTAAATCCAATGAGCATTTAAATCTCACAAACATGACTTTTAAAAGAAATCCCTAGTATGAATCCTGACAGGGTAGCTAGGTTTTCAGGTCCGTGAGAACAGAAAACCCACTGAAAACATTCCTGTCACTAAAGCAGGTTGTGCTCTCTGACAGGAATTTCACAATAAATACATTCCCTATAGATGCAGTATTTGCAGATGCCAAAGCTGCAACCAGGGAATTTGGAAATTTCTTTCCTGTATTATGCAGCTTCAAACACCAATAAGCAAACAAAAGCAATAATGTACTTTTCATAACTACTGCTGAACGTGCTGATGCCTAGTCCTGGGGGCTGCAGTGATGACAGATTTAAAGATTAGAAAATGAAACACACAGAGTGTTCTATGCAGAGCAGGAGACTGCCTTTGCTCAGCAGGGAAAAGGCAAATCCCCTCGGTAACGGGGAAGATTTGTCTATATTTACATTTGCCTCTTCAGGGACTGCAGGAAGCCCATCACACTCATGACGCCAGGCAATTCATGGCTGTGTTACCTTTAAGGAGCTCAGACTCAGCCCTGGGACAGCCTGATAGCATTATCTGCCCCCTGCTGTGTAGTACATGGTGTTCCTCTTAGCAGGGAAACCTTTATACCCGCCTGTCTGCCTTGCACTGGCCACAGGGCAGCTACTGGACAGATGTGCTGGGTACCACTGTGCAGCTGCGCTGTGTGAGAATGAGCCTCTCCATACACACTTACGGGTGTATCCTGATAAGTAGGATGTGCTCAAGAATTCCTTTACGGGGTAACCAGTGGGGTTGCCCCGGATCTACTTTCCCAGGTGTTCTGCTGTTACACAGCAGGAACCTAATTCAGCTCTAGCACCATGACTGTTACAGCACAGTGGTTCCTATGGAGGCACAGAGAAGAAAAAAGGATTGAATGCTTTTAAAAGTCTGGCCTCTTCTTTTAAGATCCTATGTGGAAACTAAACTTTTCTGAAAACAAGTTCCCTGAACAGATGGAGACTTATCTCCGCACAATTTCCCCATCATTTGAGGTTAATCCATTAGGGTAAGAATACGGTTAAGCACATGGGAAAATCCACCCTTTTGTGAATTGTTGCAGTCTTTTTGTAAAGGCAAGATACTTGTATCTCAGCTTCAGAGAAGAGTCAGAGATAAAGACCACCGCAGAAAACAATATTAAAATCATCCTTAGCTATTTCTTTTCCTGATCAAGATTTCCAGGGTGGCCAGTGATTTTGATGATCTATGCAACTTTTGAGGTACCTGATTTGAAACTCACAAAAGTGGCTTGGCTTACAGAAAGACAGAAAAATTGCTCAGGACTTCCTGTTGTGCAGGCACAGGTTTTTCTGAAAGTCTTTCCTAGAGGAGATTTATAGAGAACACCTCTTTTGAGAAAGAGGCTTCAGTATTAGTGGCTCTCATCTTGGTTGAAAAAAATACAAGATGAGTCTTTCAGTATATGCTGGCCAAATTACAGATGTCTAGTAATTTAAATTAATATACTAACTTCACTTGCACACATATTTCTAATTTGCCTTTTAATTTTAATGACTAAAGAAAAAAGTTTGTACCATCTGGAAACTCTTGCTTTATTTTTCACTGTGTTTTCTGAGGCATCGTATATAATTACTTGGCAAACAATCTGGCTAATGCCACTACATCTTGTCAATAATTTGTATGCAAAAGATGAACTCTTATGTGAGTGATAGTTCCTTTGAGGCAGGAGAGAGAGCAGAGGAAACAGTTTTAGCTGAACAAAATGTAAGCTCCATGTAAATATGTTGCTGAAGCACTCGTTCTAAATGGTGTGTCCACAGAGACTTGTATTAATGATCCAAAATGCTACAGCAGTGTGAAAAATGACTAAAATGCTAGCAGTGTTGTCTAGCTTGCGTTGCAGCCCGTGATGGCTGTCGAGTAGAAAGGCAGGGCGGTGAGCAGGAGCAAAAGCCTGACGGAGGAGGAATTGGCAAGAGAGGTGTATCAGAGCTGGGGAAGCAACAGCTTCACAGCGTGATGTGGAAGCAGGCTGGTAGTGGAGATGGGCATGCAGATCTTCAGGCCAAATACATGTGACCTCATTTCCAAGCGCAGTCTCAATTTCCCAATTTTTCTAGTACCCAGTTTTGGGAAAGGTTTTGTCTATATACAGATTATTTTCCTTACGTTCTTAGCCAGAGTGTGAGGAAAAGAAAACTGTTTTTTCACCTTAAGATTATTTCCTTGCATCACATTTTTTTCTCAAATCAGAAGGAGGAAATAATTTTCCTCTTACTACTACTACTACATAGCATATATGTTTTAAAAAGTTAAGAGGGGGGAATAAGGCAGGTTTTTTCAAATGTGTTCACTATACCTGTTACTCTGACTTTTTCAACTCAATCTTTATTAATTTTCATTTACAAATTTATTACAAAAAATAGTTCAACTTGAGTTGACATCCTTCTTTCCCTCCTTCCAACACTCTTGCTACTGCCAATCACTTGCAAGTAGTCTCAGTGATATAAAGACAGTTTGTTTTTGATGGGAATGTTACAAGTATGGGAACTGAGGAGCACCAAATATTTGGAGTGTCATAGGAATTTGGCAGAGTACTTACAGGGTATTCTTTCACTGCTTTTCAATAAAGTTTCAGTTCAGCTCTTCCTGGCCAGAAACTGAAACCATAACAGGGTACTTATATTACCCATGCGCAATGATACAGTGACTTGGTGTTCGTTTCCGAAGAGGGGCTTGCAATCTCAGTTTATCACAGCAGCAGTAACTTTCCATAGAATGGGTACAATGAAAAAAACAGGAGATAGTAAATCTACAAATGCAAATGTCAGTGTTGGAAAAGGAAACTAAGGGGCATATTAGCCTAAGGAAGTAAATTATTTTATCCTTAATATTTGCACTTTAGCACTGGCACCAAATTAGTTCTGAAGAATGAATGTCAGACTAGACAAAAGCCTTTACTGACATAAGACATTCTATAAATAGTTTTCCATGAGTGTTAACTTTTGAATTAAATTCCCTTCCAAGAGACTAGAACTTGGACTATTTTTAATAGTTTATAAATATTAATGATATTTTTTTAAATTTTCTAATAGTTTTCTAATAATTTTAGTCAAGATTTTGAAAAAGAATTTTGAAGGCAGCTGACTAAAAAATCTGATGAAAATTTGTAGATTTCTTTTTACATATACAGTATATATAACAATAATATCTTGGACTTTTGGATTATCCTTTAACAACATCAGTTTCTAAACTGTTGCTTGGGTTTGTGGATCATGACAACTGTACACACTCTTCCCATGCAGCAGCTGTGCCATATTTATATCTTTTTTATTCTTTTTTTCTACCCTTATTAACATACCTGAAATTTTCTATTCAGGTACGTTTGTTATCTTACAAAGAGATCTGCTTGTGTTCGTGCCACATCTTGGCATTATGAGGTGAACTAGCATGTGTAATCTAAAACA